>JASAMY010002226.1:0-64794 GCA_030248085.1 Paralinhomoeus sp. GSCO2_6 | reverse complement strand
GGGAACCAGCCTGGTGGGCATAACGACAACGAGTTGGGGAAATTGGTAATGGTCATCCGCCACCCCCCCCCCACCATTGTAAAATGTGCTTGACCGACAGTGCTCAAAAAGGCATACCCCCAGTTCCTCGGTCCTTGGCATGATCGGGCACGTCATGGTGCATGCACATTCTAACTGTTTGGGAGAAGCGTGATATTACAGATAACTTCTGTTTTTGATATCAGAGAAGGCATTGTGGCAAAAACTAATATGGTTTGTCTTCAATCCATTTACTGCGACTTTGAATGGGTTTTTGGCATCAGCATTGCCACCGCTGTTCCAGAATTTCCCAAGCCATTTGATGGAAGGTGCTGAATTTCAAACTGACCTTTTAAAGATTCTATTCGAATTTCCTCACAATCAAAATTTGAAGCTCAGCATCGGAAAACAGGGAAACGTGGGAAGCATGAAGAGGACCGAGGAACTTGGAACCGAGGAATTGGGCGCAGAGAAACTGGGGAACGAGGAACTGGGGGCTAACATAACGAAAAACGCCAAAAGTGTCTGCGCTGCGGCACAGAGATATTTAGGTTTCTTTTGATAGATTTTTGTTCATGCTACAACATCAGGACAATATTCTTAGTTTAGGAAGCAGAAATCAGTCGCTAAACAACCAAAAATCGCGAAACAAGAGAAGTAATATGCCCAGTGGACCTACCTTTTCAAGATTTTCATGACCTGATTTTAAAAACGATCGGTAAGTGGCCGAAAATCTCAAAGTGTTTGTTTGTGGCGCCATTTGTTATGTATTACTGTGCGCCAAAGCCGCTGAAATGGCCCAGCATCCATAAATTTCGACAGGGTCCCCCCTTCTGCAAAATCCGTCTTGCTCCGATTTCGCCGCCCTCCCCGTCACGAAATCCTGGATCCGTCACTGGTGGGGTACCCCTCCCCACCTCCAGTCAGAAGTAGAACTCAATCTCCATATAATCCCCAACCAATCCCCAAGGAAATATGGTATACTACTCTACATACATAGTGTATCATGAGAATGCATTCTCACATGCATGGAGGACACTCATTTGGGCAGTCAAGACGATGTCCTTGTCTCAGATACTCCAAGAAAGTAGCATCCTGAAAATCAGTATCCTGTATATGTGAATCAAGATCTTGTCAGAATCAGAGAACGGGGCATTACCTTGAAATCGATGTCATTGTTGTCTTCATAAGGCTCCTTTCCTCTGCTAAACATCTCCCACAAAGTAATCCCAAATGACCACTGAAACATTGGTTACATGAAGAAGGCAAGGTTGCATGGTTACAAGAATGTGGTCATCCTGAACTGCGTGTTTCAGAAGAAGGTGCCAGTATCTGTTCCATTCAGAGTCTACTCTACATGCCTAATCACCAACTGTTTTACTTGACTGAACTGTGGCTGCCCCATACGAAGCACTCCATTTTATCGATTAAGAAGGTTGACTACTTAAAATGGCTTGCTACTGTACAAACGATTTCACAGAGTCATTGTATCAGATGCTGTACTGGAAATTAGACTGAAGTCTGTGTCAAATTCGTTGCTGGAGGTTTTTCTGGAAAATATTGAAGGTGCTTAAAAGTTAAATAATAACACTAAGGACAAAGTTTGTTGTCCAAGCGGAGCTCCGACCTGCACTGGCCTTGGATTTCACTTTAGAAAACATGTGTCCTGCACTACTGATGACACCAAAAAAGCACCTTTTTACTGGATGGGCCAGTTGCAGCATGATGCATGGACAAACAAACTTGCAACTTTGGGATATATTTACTGATGCAACTCGCTGCAGGCATACAAAATCCATTTGCATCCACTGGTTAGCCGGCAGTGATGCACCAAAATGACCAAGTGCAAAAAATGCCTTGTTCACTCCAAGCAAATTTCGATGTGTGAGGAAGCATCTAATTGGCTAGTCAAAAAAGTAGAAATGCAGTTTTGTAACCCAAGCCTCTAGACACGTCCGCACAAAAATTTCAAAGTTGCGCTGCAATTCACACAAAAATGTTAGCATTTCTGCTGATTGATGAAACTGGAGGAAAGAAATGCACCATAATATTGCCAGGAAACCGCTTTCGCAAACATTTGCATACCATTGGAATGCCCTTCATTTGGGCTACTGATTCACTGTACATTTTGTGTTGCTTGAACATATGGTTGCAACAATATAAGGCAAGTGACCCAAAGAAATCACAAAATCGCGATTTTGGCCATTTTGGCATTTTTTACTTTCAATGGACCTATCTCTTGAACGCGCAAGCCAAGTCACGCAAAATTTGACGTGAGTCATGGATGGCCCTTATCTGAGCCACTAACCCTGCTGGGAACTGGCCCATCCAGTAAAAAGCGATTTTTTGGTGTCATCAGTAGTGCAGGATGCATGTTTTCAGAATTTAAATCCAAGGCAAGTGCAGGTCAGACTCAGAGCTCTGCCTGGACAACAAATTTGTCCTTAGTGTTCTTAATTAATTCTGAAGCCCCTTCAATATTTTCCAGAAAAACCTCCAGTCTCAATAAATTTGACACGACTTTAGGTGGGAACCACTGTGAAGAGCACGACAGTTGTGTTGTGTCTCTGATTGTTGTATAAGCCATACTGGTGCATTCACTAGGTACATTCTGCCTACTGCACTTGCATGTTCTTGCATAAGTATTTTGGCCATTCCCATTGTCTCAAAATGTCTACACTTGTTGGGTGTGTCCAAATAAAACAAGCAATCAAAATACAAAATGATATTTGCAGCTAGGTAGGGATAATGATGAGATTCCTCACAACATCTCCTTTTGTTGTGTACATGTATTCAGAAAGCACTTCCATTGGCATCCATGGAACTGGTGCAGGAAAGCGTCCTGGCCCTTGATACACACCATGTTTCTTTATGTCTCTGCACAATCCAAAATCAGACAGTTTAATCTGAAACATAGTGGAATTGCTAAATCCAACCACAGAACAAATAAGCAAAATACAAATAAGCCCACACGATGGAAGTCATCCAGCATACAGTTACGTGCTGCTAAATCGCGATGAACAAAGCCCAAGCAATGAAGATAGTGCATTCCATCACAAATTTGCATGCTCCACTGCACAGAATTATAAATCAGTTCATTCATGAGTACTGTCTAAATAGAGTTGTATAGCATATATCTGGAATATACTACCCAATCTCACATTAGGAAGATTCTTCAAGTGTTGCAGCAAATCCCCATTCTTCATGTACTCAGTGACAAGATGAGGAACACCAACGTCATCACTAAAAGCAATCCCAAACAAGTGCAAGATCCGATCATAATCCAGCCTGGTCATGAGCATGCCTTCTTCAAACATCATGGCCCAGGTGCCTTGTTTATCAGCTAGAACAAAACAAATGTCTCCTGCTCCTAGTCATACCTGTAGTGCACAGCAGCACATGGGGGAAGGCACATACCTGTAACCGGGGGGGGGGGGGGGGGCCCCCGCAGAATTTTTCAACTCCCCCCCCAAACCCTCCCCCCAGAATTTTCCCAAGGGATTTTCACTCTGTCTAAAACGATAAAAGTGAGTAAATGTTGGCATACTTCAGTGCTTTTCAGTGTTGTGTGAAACAGCTAAATACAGCTAATGTGAAACAGCCAAATAACACTGTTTAGATCCTATTTATACCCATTTTTGAGCAAAAAGTTCCCAGTATAACTCAAAAATGGCTGGCTGCCCCCCACTTTTGCTCCAGACACCCCCCAGAATTCGGCCATTTACCCCCCCCCCCCCCCACCCACTCTTCCAGACCCAGTTACAGGTTGGGGCTGGACAAAAAGCATTGGGGCTTGGTGAGGGGGTTTAGTCAGATAAGAGAATGTTTGCACAAAAAAGTGAGTAAAATAGGGGCTGAACAGTATTGGGTCAGTGTTTTTGTTGTTAAGAAACACCAAACAAGTGTGTGAGAACAAACAATTTAGTCCATCTGGCTCTAGAGAAGTTGCAAAAATATCATCTGGGACAGGAATTGGTGACCCCTACCCTAGTACCTACAAGTATGATCCTAGCTACTGTGGTTTTGTGTAGTGCAATTTTTCTAGAAAGTCTTACCTTTCAGGGTCTTTACTGCAACCTCTTGATTGTTTGGATGCAAAACAGCTTTGAACACCTGTCCAAACTCACCTAGACTGATTTTAATTCGTAATGACAACACAGTACCACAAAGATACAAACCAGAAACCTTCTCCGATTTCTTCACGCAGTTCAAGTCTATTCCAAGAAATCTTCAAGCCTTCAGGAACTTGTGCAGTAAGATGCAAATAATCATGGCTGATTCGTTCATGATTGACTGACTCACCCCGAACTGTGGTTGCATAGAAAATACTTACAAACAGCTTACTCTAGACATCAACATACCTGTAATGGGGTCAGGCCAAGTGGGGAGGGGGGCATAGGTGTAACTGGGTAGGGTGTAGGTACAGGTCACCCTCCCCCAGCTTCAGACAATCCTGCACGAAAAAAAGGATCATCCCTCCCACAGCTTTGGCCCAACCTGCACTCATTGCAGGTTACACCCCCCCCCATGGCTGTGTGTTTCGCATACTTCCCAGTGTTTTTTAGGCCTGTGAGCAGTATTTATTGTCCAAGTATCAAAAATTTCGCCTGCTGCGCTGTATTTTGCGCCACTACAGACCATTTTGGGAAGTCTCAAGTGCGTTTTCGGACAAAAAAATCAACAAATTTTGCCTGTGGCGCTGTGTTTTCAGCACACATGAAGCTTTTTCTAGGTCATTGTTGAGGCTGGAAAACGAGAATTTGTATCAAATCTGGCCATGCAGGTCACGCCCATTGACTTTTGAAAAATCTGAGATTCACCCCCTCCCAGCTTCGATGACCAGTTACACCTCTGGAGGGGGGGGGGGGTAAATGGCTTTTGAGAGGGGGCATATCAAAGGTGAGGAGATGCTCAGAAATGGACAAATAGTGCACCAAAATAGTTTCAAAATAGAATCAAAGTTGCTTCATTTTGGATTTATAAAAAAAACATGGAAACAGATGCAAAAGCAGTTATGTAATCCTTTTTAGACAGGGTGGACATATTTTGTGGGTGGGGTTCAGTGAGGGTCGACTTTCTACCAACCTGGGGAGGAGGGTTTCTTCTACCAACCCCAGCTACAGGTATGATGTGAGCCACTGTACCTTTCTTGGGTCTTGTACCTTTCTTGTTTCGCCCAAAGCATTGTACATATGCTACTATACAAAAGATGGATCCAAATGAAAGAAGTATTAGGGCAGATCCAATCATATAAACATCATCTTTGTTTTCTGAATTGTGACCTGCTTCAATATGAGGTTTAATATCTTTTGCATTCAATTCAGCTGGAATCAAAACATGAATAGGGACACCATCTATGAGTCCAGTAAGTGTAACATTGCATGGAATGTTGAAGCTGACAGGAAGATTTGCAGTGCAAAAAATGCTAAAACTAAGATCAATAGATCATTCAGGTAAACTATCAGGTAAATCATTGAGAACTAACTAAACATACAGAGAAGATGTAACAGTGGTCCTTGTGACACATTCCCTTTGGCACAATGTAATGTGCTGCATACTGATTTGATCCAAGCCTTCTCCAAAAAGGTTCAAGTGATAACGAGATGAGTTGTCTTCTGGTATAACTTGAACATGCTAAATGACATTACATTCTCAAATCTGTATGTAGCACCAAAAATACCAGTTACTAACCTCAACACGAACCATAGATGGACATGCATTTTTCACCAAGCCCCCACCATTAATTAAACACTGCTCTAAACTTGTTACTTTGACACGCATGTCACTCATCCTGCAGTAGCCACAAGAGAGTGGATCATCTTGATGCATGTTCAACAAATGACTGCAGTTAAACTCTAGAGACCTGCAATCAAGCAGCAGTCTTGCAATATAAAATACAGTGGCAATGTGCACTCAAGAGTGGAACCAATGTGTGTGTTCATCCTTTTACCATACCATAGTCGAAGTATGGTAGTAAACCATGTTATTCAGCACACCCAACAAATTCTGTACTTGTCGCACCTTGAAAAATGGCAATAGGCTCGTCTGGTTTTTCCCTGTCAGCATCTAAATAGTTGAACAGTTCAAAAATGATTGTGTAGTGTTGTTGTTTATCACAATGTAAATTCACATCTATAATGTGAATGGGAAAAGGATGAGAATGAGATGCAATGCAAAGAATCCTTTGGTGTTTGAAGTGGGTGGGGCATACCTGTAACTTGGATGTTAGGGTGGGTGATCGTTCCCTACATCAGCCAGAACTGCCCACCCAATCTAACCTTTTCTATTTTTTCAAAACTCTCCATAATACCTAAATTGTGTGTTTTCAGTGTTTTGACCAGAAAACACCACAATAATGCTACAACTAAAATAACGGTAGGTTAAGCATTGGGAACAAAAATTACAGGTATACATAGGTATTAGGGGAGGGGGGGGTGCATCAGCCTGTTCACACTGAGTGGTTTTTATTGATCCCTGTTGAAAAGAGATGTTTTGCGTTTTTACCTTGCAACAACTAAGTGAATCTATATATTAATGACACAGTCCTTCTCACTCTGTATATCTGATGATCTTCTAGCATAACAATAGCCATTTTGGAGTCAGCAATAACTAGGCCTGTATATTCCTTCAGTGTAGAATTCCAAAAGCTGATCTGGCCTGGATTGATTGGCTTTACACTTTCAAGGTGCATCAGCAATGTGTCATGATTGGCAACTTCTGATTGCAAATTGCAATTGCCATACCATTTTGTATCCTCTCTTTGCTAAAGTTGGACCAATAATGAGTTTACCAAAACACATAGTGCACACACAACCTAACAACAACAAACTAACCAAAAGTAGTTCATAGCAGTAACTGTCAGAGTAGTGTGAGAAATAGTGACAGTGCTCAGAAACAGTGACATTTGTGCCACTACAAGCAATCAATTTTGATGCATTGTGACAATCCCTCCACATACTGTTGAATGCTTCTTCAATACGTCCAACTTTGTATATGCACAGTCTGGATTCAGCATGATTTTGGCTCCTCATGACAACGTGCAATAGCTGCTCAGGTAGATAATGGAAGAAACTGCTAGCATATGCACCAGACTCAAATCCACAGGCCAATGGAATGTCCAATTTTGAAAGAATTTGTTCGGTTGTGTCATTCTTGCAAAGCCGCGTCAGCATTGCAGTGACCACCTGCCTTTTGTGACCTGCCTCTCTCAGTAAAACGTTTCTCAAGATGTAAACGTAATTGCCACTTTCAAACGTGCCAAGAGTTTGAACTGAGTTCTCGTGCACTTCAAATTTCAAGTCCATTTTCCGATTCAAGTTAGAGCGCAGGCTAGGCCCGTCGAATATCTGCAGCGAAAAGGCGCATAGGCATCATATTTCGCACAAAAGCGTGTCAAAAACTGCCAAAAGCTTCAGTCAAGTCAAGTTTACCTCAAAGTACGTCTTTATCCGACTACGCCCCATCAGGTCTTCGCGTGGATCAAAGGTTGCATAGGCCAGGCCAAGCTTTGCATCACGTTCAGTGCCAAAATTAAAGGCTGTCAACGTCAGCTCATGCCCAAACTCATCCGGGATGGACAGCTTTTGTGGATTCTTAAAATTTCGCTGATAGACGACACAACCCTTCTGGCCACAAAGTAGGACTCTCTGTGCGTTGTCTAGTGCTTTTAGCAGCTTTGGGGGGCGCCCAATGGCCCGCAGAACGCGTTCCGAGATCGCTTGCCGATTCTCCAAGCGCAACTCATCGTCGACACGGAACAACGTTTCGTTTGACGCAGCGTAAATGGCTTTTAGGCTGGCAGAAGCGTCGACGCACAAGATGACTTCGCCAAGATCAACATGACTCGCATTACCACTTGTGCCAAGAACCCTTCCCAAAGGCACTAGGAACAAAACTACTTCTAGAAGTCGGTGTGGTGCCATCTGTAAACCAAGCATATAAATAGGGTACACACACTACGCTATTCCACTTTTCGCAAGTAGACGTGTAGCAGAGAGAGAGATTGTCGAACCAACCAGTCACTCAGTCGTTGTTTCGTAAACAAAGACAACATTTATTCGCGGGGCGAATCGGACGAATCACATTGCACGTCGTATACAGTATACAGTGCACAGTAGGCAACGAGAATACACGACTCGTGGCGGGGTGCTGTGCTACCGTACCCCCCCCCCAAGACCCTAAGCAGAACAGTTTGACACCGCTCGAGAAAGGACAACAGTCGTGTACCGCGGTGTGCATATCACCGTGTCGTGTGGCGCTCACGCACCACGATACATACAGCGCGCGGAAAGACACTTTAATCGAAAATTAATAAAATGCGTCGCAAAATAATACAGCGTCTAGGGACTGTACAGAGACGTCTTTGCCCTCTCCCCTGGCGGCGCGCGTGCCGGCAAAATTCTAATTAAAAATCTTCAAAATTGAAAAAAAAAATTGCCGACGCGCGCATCATTCCTCCTCTCACCCATAGATTGTCCACCTCTCTCTCTCTCCTGCAGCCATTATGACGCGCGTCGCGGACACTTCAAGGCGCTTCTACATCACAAAGATTCGTTGCACTTGAATAGAGCAGCGGCATGGCAATCCAGCAGCGAGCGGCGCTGGCTGTCTCGTCGTCAGCCACCCCCCGAAAGACGACGGATGACTACCACCAGTACAACAACGTGACGACGTGAAATGCACACCGCAAGAGAAGGGGGGGGGGGGGTCCAGCTCGCTAGCTCGCGCTAGACCTGTGTCATGAGGGAGCCGACGCAGGTGTTGGCCGGCTCGTAGGCGGCGTTGAGGGCGGCCCTGCTGACGCTCTGCTCCATCTGCGTGACCACCGCCGGCACGGTCTGACAGAGCGTCGCGAACGAGGGCCGCGCCTCCGCCGACGCGGCCCAACAAGACAGCATCACCGCGTAACTGGAACCGGCGGGATTTCGCATCCGTCCACAAGAGCAATCCACAAGAAGCAACTCACAGCGCCTCGGGGCAATACTCGGGTTTGTCGAGCCGAGAGCCAGCCTTGAGAAAGCCGAGCAAATTGAAGCCCTGCATGGGATTGGGGCGATTAGATGGGATTAGGGCACCCAGCCAGGGGGGTGTGGAGTGGGGGGGGGAGGGGTACCTGTGTTCCGTGATAGGGGACGGCGCCTCTTGTCAGCAGCTCCCACAGGGTCACTCCGTAGGACCACTGAAAATGCGCACGCAGGGTGGCACGACACAACCATCTACCGTAACTTCTCCAATAAGTATCCCACGGGGGTACCATTATTTAACCCTCGGCTACCCCGGGTGCCCTATTCGAGAGGGGGCGCTACAATTTCAACCTTTGATTTTTTTTAATTTCGAAAGTTAATCAAAAAGAGGCAAAATGAGGTCCGCTTTGTGTTAAGAAATGAGATTCAGCCAGGGGTTTTCGAAATAGAACCAGGGCCCGTATGCTGACAAAAAAATTAGAGCGCTCTAAATCTAATTATAGTGGGTTAGGACGATACGCCACTCGCCCGAAAATTTCAATTTTCTGCATGCTCACTTTTTGTCGTCGACTCGAGGAAAGCGCTGAAAAATGGAGAAATCGTCGTCGAAAGACAGGAGCAGCAGTGGCGGGAGCGGCAGGTGCAGCAGCAGAAGGCCTCTGCGGGGTTATTCTCGACAGCGTACTGGCGATCAAGAGCTGTTCCTCTTTGGATCCCGCATGGGAAGCTGTCGTCAGTCGGTTCATCGTCGACATCGCGTCGCGTCTGATCGGCGCTATTCTTTGGACGAGTGCAAGCGGAACTGGAGGTAAAGGCAGCACCGAGCCAGAAGAATGCTGTTGAGTGGGAGGTGTGTCATCAATTTTGAGCTTAAGCGTCTCGTTTTATTGCCGAACTTTGGACGTTTTGTAAGCTATTGCGACGTTGGGAAAGCGAGAAGACAGCTGGTGGCGCGCCGCCGACCCGCATGGACGGCGCCGAGTTGGGTATAGCCGAGAAACTCGGAAACTCCGTCAACTTCGGCGGCCTGGACGGCTGCGTCGGCATCGTCACCGCCGGCAGTCGGCGCGTCGACAGCGACGCACAGGCCGCTCTCTCTCACTGCGTCGCCCGCCGCACCGACCCCTTCATCGCCGACTCGGTACTGCTCGCTGTCCTGTTGCATATGTTTGGGCAAAGGGTGGGGGGGGGCATGAAGTGAGGGCCCACAAAAATTGGGCCAGAGGGAGGGTAAAATCGACAATTTTTCGAAGAGGGGTGTGGCCCAGTGGATTGACGTACAAATCGCGAGTTTTGGGATGGATTTTTGTTCGTAACATATTTGGTGCAGCGCCACAAGCAAAACTTGTGTCGCTTTTACGCTAAAAAATTTTGCTATGGGAAATAGGGGGGGGGGGGTGTTGGTGCGAAATTATTTTGGGAGAGGCAGGGTGTGCCGGGTGTGGGGTATCCCCCCCCCCCCCTCCCAGCGGCGCAGGTGGGATTTCTGCACTGACAGCTCCAAGATTTTCTGACGGGGTGGGGGGGGGGGTGAATTTTAATAGAATAGACCGCATGAATTTTAATAGATAGGAAGCAGTCGTTTTCACGTTTTGGCCGGGTTTTGGCTCACAATAACACGCCGCAGACGAGAATGTTTCGTTCTCTTCTCTTCTTTTGTCTATGCGTTTGTTGTCCAAAATTAGACGAAACTAGCTCTTGCTCCCCCCTCCCTACATGGTGCGTTAATGAGCGGGTAAAAATCCACCCGCTGCGAACCCTCTTCCAGGGCTTCTACTACTGCCCCCCCCCCTCTTCCACCATGCCTGCCTTCCACCATGTATATCTGCCCCCCCCCCCCTTCCTCGTTGGCCACGGGGGGGGGGGGGTCCCCCTGGATCGGGTTGTGTATGTCCGGAATAGGTGCTGGGGGGGGGGGGGTTGTGAACCCATTCGGCGGTGACCCCTAAACCAGCAACATTTAACCACTGAACCCCGCCCATACCGAGTGTATCAATACTCTTTGTTGTAGGGCGACGCGAGTCGTTGTTGTGTGGGACGCAGCTGGGGGCGGGCGACGCGACATGCGCTACGGTGTCAGCCGTTCCGCAGCCCAAGGCCTGCGTTCTACGTCTACGTCTGCCGCTTTGGAGTGACGGCAACGAGAACGCGTTTCCACTGTTCCAATTTTCGCCTTTGAATGACTGCAAGAGACGAGTTTCTATGTGCGACTATCGATCACCTTTCGAACGTGATTTGGGCTTGCTACTGTTTGTGGTTGTGAAGGCTTGTTGAGATGTTTGTGAAATGACACCTCACAACTACCATGCTCATGCGCACATGCACATGCACTTACATTCGACCAAGGGGAGGGGAGGGGAAGTCCACTGTCCCATACGCACATGTTTCTTCAACATCTCACTCAAAAATACTCAACAATTACTCTACATCCGTGACCCGTGAGATAGATTGTCTCGTGGTCAAAAAGAACCGCTGGCACAGTTCCTCATCAGTCAGTTTTTGTTTAATTCTCTAAATTCTTTCGCTTTGCATCCATAGAATGATGACAACCAACAAATTTCAAAGATGTGTTTCAAGTGTGCAAACAATTCTAGCGCAATCGGCAAATTAGAGTGGGTAGGAGCACTCTAATTTTATGCGTGTGTGCCACTCTAATTCAAGTGCGTCGCTCTACTCTAATTCGAGTGGCTCACTCTAATTTTAATTCAAGTACCGTATACCACTCTAATTCTTACGTGTGAAGGAAAAGTGGGACGACCCCGATGAATTAGAGCGCTCTAATTTAATTCGAGTACCAATTGTTGTCAGCATACGGGCCCAGGTCAATACTGCGTGTTTAGTACTAAACATGTACTCTTGGAGGCAGTGGTTGGAAAGAATTCACATGTTTAATTAACAACGACTTTCAATAGTGGCCACCGGGTATTATTTCAACCTTGGGCTACCCAGGGCATTATTGGAGGGGTACTATCGGCATAGATTGAATCGACGCACAACGTCTCCGCTGAGCGTGTACTCGAGACGTTCCAGTGACTCCAACGCCATCCATCGTATGGGCAGGTCGCGCGTCTTGTCGTGCGGCTCGTACATTCCGCTCTCGTAAACGTCGCGACAGAAGCCGAAGTCCGCGACTTTCACCTGCAGGACGCAGAGATCGATTAGAATTTCAAAGGGAGAATTTGAGAATTCTTTTTTTTAACTCACCATCAGTTGGTCGTCGAGCATGCAGTTGCGAGCCGCCAGATCGCGATGTATGAACTTCAAATCGTGCAGGTAGCGCATGCCCTCGGCTATCTGGACGCCCCACTGGATGAGCGCGCGCAGCGTCGGCGCCTGAAAAAGCGCACCGGACTAGCACCACGCAGGGCGCACCGGAATGGCCGCAAAGCGACGCTAGGCCCATATAGCATACCCATCTCCATGCCGCCTTCCTGGCTAGAGACACTAGTCACGAGGGCAGCCCAAGACATTCGGAAGACATCCTCGTTAGTGGATACACCAGGAATCGAACCCAGAACCGTGGTGCGCACAATGACTGATTTTCTACCACTAGGCCATCCGCTGCCCCAACAGCGCACCGAAATGCCTCCTCACATGGTTCTGGTCGCGTAGATAGGCGAGCAGGTTGCCGTTGCGCATGAAGGGCGTCACGATCATGGGCAGGCCTTTGTCGTCGAACGCGATGCCGACCAGACGAAGGACCCTTTCATCGTCGAATCTTTCCATCGTCATTCCCTCTTGCAAAAAGTCGCGCACCCCAGACACGCCGGCTGAAGTTGGGGGGTACGCGGCACATCAATGGGAGACAGGTGTCAATTCAATTCGGCAGAGAGCGCGCGCACCTCTGAGCGTCTTCACGGCCACCTCGCACCTCTCCTTGCCGTTGCCCACGAAGCGGGTCGCTTTGAAGACGTTGCCGAAGTTGCCTGCAAGATCTCGCCGACTCGCGCGGTGGTGTCTCGTCAAATCGGCAAGAGTTGCCGCCTACCGCGCCCTATCTCGGTGTCCAATCTCAGCTCGTCTTGCGGGATCTTCAGCGAGGGCGGCACCAACAGATGCAGGTCCTCGTAGGGACCGCTGTTGGAAGGCGTCGGCGGGTCCAGAGGCCGCGTCTGGCCTGGAAGGAACAGCTCGAGTCTGCGTGCGCGCGTGAGTGCGTGCGTGCGTGCGTGCGTGGGGGAAGGGGGCGGGGGGCTCTCAAAGTAGCCAGCTAGAACCCACCGTCTTCAGGCAGCGCCCAAGTGGGGATCTCCCTGGGCTCGTCGACGCAGCAGCCGTTGTCGAGCGGCTGTCCGCCCTTGGGCTTCCTCCTGACGACGGAAACCAAAGCCACAAGGACGGCCACCACCACCAGCGCCATGAAGGCGGTCAGCGCGTAGACGACCAGGCGATTCGTTCCGGCCGCACCGCCGTCAGCGCCCCCCACTTTCTGAGCGGCCGACGCCGGTCGCTGAGCCGCGAACGCCACCCGATACGCGGAGCTCTCCAACAGTCCCGACAACGTGACGTTGCACTGGGAGGGCGACGAAGCGTAGACCCTCAGATCCGCGATGCAAATGAGTCTAGAAATGATGAAGAATGACACCAATAAACGGCAAACGAGACAGGGTGCGGTGGTGCGCACAATTGGTCCGTGGATCGGCCCCGACGCAACTCGCAGTCCGTGTTGCAGTACTGCACCGTCAACTCGTCGATATTCTCGAAGCCTCGACCGGCCACCTCGAGGTGATACTCGGTCGTGTTCGTCGGATTTATGACCCGCATATTCTGGAAGTTTCAAAATTTCGTTTTTTTTTATTCAAAATACCCAAAAGCGTTCTCTCTCTCTCTCTCTCTCACATCCAGGTCGAGCGTGGGAGGGCACTTGTTGCGCAGAAGGACGCCCCTGTGGTCGGGACCGGAACAATGGCTGGGCCTGGCCACCACTCCGAACATCCGTTTCGTCCAGCAGAAACCGCATTGCAGTGGGTCTCTGTCGAGATTGCTCAGCAACTGTTGGCAGTCATAGTCGGCGTACTCGCGACAGTCCAACGGGACGCTCAGCACCTGAGAAAGGAGGTAGGCATGGCACAATAAAAACCCACACCCCCCAGCGCGTACCGCGCTCTGCGAAAGATAGTAGAGCGCGTTGTCGCTGGCGCCCAGTAGACGGCGCGCCTCTCGCGTCAGCTCGGGCAGTTGTACCAACTCGGAGCCATTTCGAAGCGCGAACGTCTGAATAAATCGTTCGTCGACATGCGCAACAACTCAGCAAGGCCACTGCAAACTCAGACCGCTCACCTTGTAGGCCCGCGACTGGGCGTCCAGGACAAAGGCGACGTTCGCGGACGTGAGGTGCATTCCGGTGAGAACCGCTTCGTGGGCAGCCCAGACGGCGTGCTCGTGCGCTGGGATGGGCCTGATGCTCTCGAGGTGAAAGGGCAGCTGGTACCGAGAGGCGGCCGGGTCGCTGTCGAGCGCGTCCAGCGCGCAAAGCTCGGGCTCTTTGGCTGGCCGGAGCTGCTGGAACCAGAATACGTTCCGCCTATGCTCGGTGGAGCAGCGGATGGCCTAGTGGCATAGCCCCTTGCGCGCACGGTTCTGGGTTCGATTCGTGATGGACCCACTGAGTCAGAGGGCAGAGGATTTCCCTGTCAATCTCATGCTGTCGCCGCCCTAGACTACATATGGCGCGTTCTTCCGAATGTCTTCGGCGGCCCTCGTGGCTGGCTTTGCTTCTCTAGACAGGAAGGCGTCATTGAGGTGGGTTCGCTCTAGGGGCCTCGTAGCATCGCCCCTTATCCAACAACAACAGCAAAATGCCCCAAAAGAACAGCTAGGGAAAGTCGTGTATATCACTGACCCCAGGAGGGACGCCGCTGTAGCAGAACGACCCCTGCTCGTACGAGTACGCGTCGCAGAACCGGCTGACGATATTCCCTTCGAGGCCGTGAGGACAGGCTGCAAGTTGTGTGAGCTCAGTCGCCATGCAGCCCGCCCAGACGTCGTCGAAGGCGCGCTGCACTTCCGCCATCCGGTACTGGCAGAAGACCTTGTCGGCGCCCCTCTGCACCAGCACGCTCAGTCGGCCCCGCGTCGCGTCGTAATCGTACGCGACCGCCTCCCCGCGTCCGCTGCGCCCGCATTCGAGCGGCGCGTCCGTCTTGGACAGGAGCCGGCCGGTGCGGTCGCGTCGACACAGGCGCGTGAGCATCAGCTCGCGCTCGGCGCGTTGCAGCGCCAGCTGCCGAAGTACGAACGCCTGGCCGGCGAATTCGAAGGAGCCCAGCGTCCGCACGCCGTCGTCGCGGTTCGCATCGATCGAGACGTCCACGGGCGAATCATGGGTCCTCTCCAAACCGGCCATCCGCCGTCCCACCTCGTCGTATACCGGAAGAAACAAACAACACCGGTCTGCAGAGACACCCACACCGCGCCGCAAAGTGAAACCTCACCTCCAAGCGCGTACTGACTGGGACGGGGACCTCGTTCTCGGGTTGGCGGTTAAAGAACGCGTAGAATATGCCGAATTCGGAACTGCCGGCTGGCCCGAAGTCGAACGACGCCAACTGCGTGGTGGGGGAGAGCCGGTCAAAGGGCAACTGCACTCTGCCCCGATTTCCAAAGGTCCGATTGAAGAGAACGCAGGATCTTTGCCCGCACAGGAGGCGGTCCCGACCGTTCTCGAGGAATTTCAAGTGCTTCGGAGGGCGGCCAATTTCGTCCAGAATCTTGGTCGGGATTTCTTGGGTCATTTCGGGCAGGCTGTTATAGTTTGAGTCGATATAGTAGAACTTGGTAGCCGACACTGCATAGGTTGACTTTCCATCGGCAAGAGGCACCGTCAATAGGATCTCTTCGCCAAAGTCTATAGATACATCCTCCTTTTTGATTGCGAAACTCGCAGCAGCCCAGCAGAAGAACAGAAGTCCACAGGTAAGGCAGCAGGAAATCGTCCAAGACATTTTTTACTGTCAAGTTCGACGTTTATGATGATCCAAGTCAGGAATTTGCGGCGAGCCAAAGGTCATATCGCCTTAATCCGAGCTTCGTTCACGCGTGACACGAGCAAGCTGACGTCACAGGTCACCGCAGGCGCTTTAGTATTGTGTTGTTGTTGCGTCCAACCGCACGCACAATCGCACAATCGTGTGATTCAACTAGAATTCCAAACGACCAAGAAACACGCAATGAGTGTGTGTAAACAACGGCAGTTCAAAAACAGTAGTAGGATTTGATATCTTTTCGCAGTTTGTGCATTTGGGTTTAGGAGAAACGCCTAACAAGTAGCTCCGATTAATACTGATGGCAGAACTTGGCAAAACTTGATTGGAAGACGCAGAGGTTCACGCCGTAAATATGAAGCAAGCAATTTGCGTGTTTGCTCGTTTGTCATTACTTACCAACCAACCACCGTAACCTTGTCTCGTGACCCGTTCTTTGTGCTGGGGATGGACGAAAGTGTGTAACGTTGTGTGCGCCGCCATGTAATTCAAGCGTCAGCGTGCTTAATTTGACTGTCTGACGAAATATAGGCGGTACAAGAGGCGTAGGTAGCATTGGACAGCTGCCATCTTTGTGGTAGACGCATGTATAAATACCGACAACGTACACGGCACTTACGTACAAAGTATACCGTTATTGCAACGCACCTTTGTTTATTCAAGTAAAATATTTGTTCGTGTACTCGTTTAAAACGGCGCACATCCAAATACGCACGCGGCAAGTCAATTGTACACGTGCAGCGACTTCCAGATTCGGCTCCTGTACATTTTCCTCTGAGGGCTTGCAGCGCCCCGTGTTACGTACGTTGCAGAGAGTGTGCGACCGCACGGCACGCAAGGGAGGCGATGTGCGTCTGAGTGACTTTAGTTTGACTGAGTGAGAGAAAGAGAGAGAGAGAGGAAGGGAGGGAGAGAGGGAGAGGACGTCGTCACGAGTCCATCATGGGTATGACGCGCCCCTGGTCGGAGGCCTCCCTGGCCGAGTGGCGGTGGTGTCCGTGGCTGTTGGGCAGGAGTTCTTCGCCGCGGGCGGTGGCGCTCAGCGAAAAGCTCTCCGTATTGTTATTGTTGTTGTTGTTTCCGTTGGGGAGGGGCGGAGGCGGAGGCGGAGGTTTGCCGCCGCCGCCGTCGTCGTCTTCGTCGGGGTCGTCGCCGGCGGAGCGTCGCCGGCGGGAGGAGGCGAGACTGCTGGTGTCGTCGATGAAGCGGAGGATCTGCAGCAGCTCCTGCGGCCCGTACGGGCCCCGGCCCAGCTGGTGCTCGAGGTAGTCGCACACGTCCTCCCACGTCACCTTGCCGCCCTTCTTCCGACGCAGCGTCGCCAGGATCTGCACGTGGCGCCCACCTCCTCTAGCACAAGGGCGTCGCTACGAGTACCGTAAATTCCCCAATAAGCGCCACCGGGCCGCTGATGTTTATTCGTAACCTAAATACCCTCTAGCCTGGGTAGTCATGGATAGAAAGGGGGCGCTTGTTAAACGAATGAATGCCCGAGCGGCAGCATTGACTGAAACTGAAGCGGAAGTGTTCTGTTTGCGGGTTCGGCAGTGTCCGTGATGTATAAATACATGTACATGTTTCGTTAACGAGAAGCTGAGTGGACGTCCCCATCAGTCCATGCTTAGTCGACAGGCGGACACAGTTCCGTTGTTTTCGACACATTCCGTACCCTCGCACTTTAGCAACTTGAAATGACCACTGGTTCGACGAACCAATCCCATACACAGCTGTTTTATTGTTTCGGGCGTCAGCTGATCTCGCCATAAAAATGTCTTCCTTCGCCCGCTCACCTTTTTCGAGCTCATAAAAGCGAAGTGCCATATAAAATGCATTGTGAGCCCCACGCGTCGTTGCTTGTGCGTGCGTATATACATGTACATGGTACCTAACACGGTGCACCGCGCGGGTACCTGCATCATGTCGCGAATTTCGTCGGACATGAAGAGCCGTCGCGCCCTGCCGAAGTAGTGCAGCTTCGTGAAGTAGTTCTTGACCTGCGTGCTCGCCAGGTCCACGCACATCGTCACCACGGACAGTCCTCAAAACCGAGAACCATCGGTATTATTCTTCCATGCTGGGTGAACTCCCTATGCATAGCTGCATTTTGTCTTTACATTTATGGCTACTTTGGCGCAATAAATCGTTATTCTAGAGACAACGGAGTGCGTCTTGGGCGCTGTATGCCAAAACGCCAAAAGTACTGTACATGGTACGTACTAGCCTGTAGGGTGTAGCTTTTTAAATCGGGCGCACGAACCGATGACGACGTAGGCGACGATGAGGGCGAGGAAGAGCCAGTCGGTGACGACGATGTCGCCCATGCCGACGGTGACGATGAGGTTGAAGCCGAAGTGGAAGGCGTGCACGAAGCGCCAGTCGTTCTCCCAGCGCGTGAACAACAGCGCGCCCAGGCAGCAGTAGAGACTGATCGTGGTCACGTAGACGAAGATCGGGAACCAGAGTCGGCCCTCCGCCTCGCCCCCGCCCTCGCCCAGCTCCGCCGACATGCCGCCGCCCGGCGAGCCGCTCTCGTCGCCGCCTGTCCGTCGCTGCTCGCGCAAAACTGGCAGCCAGCAGCAGTGACAATGGAAAGCGCGCACCGATGGACTTGACGGAGGGCGCTCGACTGGTCGCCTTGAGCGCGGGCAAGCATCGCGCCAGAGCGGCCCGAGTCGCCTTGTACCAGCGCTCGAGCACGAAGCAGATCTTGAGCAGAGACTCGCTGAGGAACTTGCCGATGTCTGCCGCCGTGATGAACATGAGCGGGATGCCGACGAGCGCGAAGGAGACGGCGAAGACCTGGCCGGTCGACGTGTTCACGTCCACCTCTCCGTAGCCTGCGACGACACACGGCGCCGTGAGCACGGGCTGGAGCGGGAACCGCTGCCTCTTCCGTCGTCGCCTACCGCAGGTCGTGAGCACGGTGAGCGCGTAGAGCAGCGCGGTGGGGAAGGTCCACTTGGCGGTGAGGTTGGCGTGGTGCTCCACCTCCCAGCTGACGTCGCGGCCCTCGTGCGCCTGCGACACCTGGAGCATGAGGCCGCGCACCAGCTCCTGCCACTCGGCCTTCGACAGCTCCTGGCGGTCCTCGAGCAGGGGCCACGACTCCTCCGAGAGGCGCTCGTAGAGCAGCGAGAGATTGCCGAACTTGTCGCGCCGACTCGACAGCTCGGTCTTGTCCTCGAGCGCGATGAGCACCAGTGCGCCGAACGAGAGGTACGCCAGTAAGATCAGGATCAGCATGCCGTGCGCGAACAGGATCTTGACCGCCTACAACGCACGCTGCTACATGTAGCTCTCGAGCATTTTTGTTGTTGTTTTATTTTAAAAAATACATGAAAATTGCGAATACAGTCAAATTGAAATTCACACCACCTTGATGATTCTCGTTTTGATTGTGGGCTTTTCTTTCTCCTTCTCTTCGCCGCTGACGACGCCGCCTTCGTCGAACAGCTGGCCGTCCATGCCATCTTGCCATTTCGTCGTCGCCTGATCTAAAGCGTTCGCAAATTGGTGCAGTTGAAGAAAAAACCACGGTAACTAAGAAAGAACAGAGCGTAGACGATTCTACTGTTCAGAAGACCCATGCGCTCGACTAGACTAGGTACAGCTCTGTACCAGCTGCAACTGCGTCGTGCCCTGTCGGAGTCGGAGGCGTGAGTATTGTTTTGAGTCTGGTGGGCGTCGCCTTTCCGGAGCCGAAGGCCAAGTCGAGGCGAGAGCCCTTGACGCTACCCGCCTTCTCGCCAAACAGTTCTAGGAGCAGCTCCTGCTGCCGGTGACGGTCCGTCACCGCCTCCGTCCAGCGGAACATCGGGCAAACTGCGCCGCCAAAAGAGTTTCAACCGTCACGCTCTTCGCCAAACGTCATCGAGAAATTCGTCGAACGGCGCCGCGAGATTATCGCGGAGTTCCGCAGCCGCGTGAACATCGCCGGTGAAGAGACGGACGCCGCACCCAGCGCCCACTTCGGATTCGACGACCGAATGTTGGGGTGCGGTGGCGAGAAATTTATTGGACCGCTTTTCCGCCAGCCCGCCACTTGCCCCACACAGCGCTCGTTGCCGTTACACAACCGTGAGGGCCCAATTAGCGCGCCGGGGCGCCTTCGCCGGTCATTGTGCCTCGATCGATCCTCGAGCACCGCGAACCGACTCAATTGGATTTGTACAGAGTTTTTGACACGTTCTTTTGTGGTGGCCCCGTTCGGATTGGGCGGTGGGGGAAGGGGGAGGGGGTGCTGCTGGATGGAGCACCGGCTGTCGTGTGCTCCACCTTTCGCGGGCGTGGAGATGCAGGAGAGCGTCGAGTCGGCTCCGCCGTCCAGAGCGATGGGACGAATCTGAGCGGTAGTGTTCGCCACCACCGTCGTTGTGGTCGTCGTCGTCGGCAGAGAATCCGACGACGGTGGTTGGGATTGGGACTCGACGAGCGCGCGCCGCTTCTTGGCAGCCAGCGCCGACGCGACCGTCGCCAGCGGCTTCTCGGGCTTCGGGAGAATGTGCGACGTTGAGCTGGACGGCTGGTTTTGCTGCTGACCTGTGCCGTCACAAGCGGATGACGGCAGGGAACGCGCAGGCAGCGGCGCTCTCTGCTCACTGGAGTTGGCGGTCTCCTTGAGCAGATTGAAGGTGGCCAGGAGGCCGCTGGTGGCCGAGAAACTGTCGCGCCGGAAGGCCGACGTGTAGATCATGTTGCGCGCCCAGCTCTCGTTGTTGGTGCCGGCGGCGGATTACGGCGCAGTCGTCGCACCCACGCGCCTACTGTGAGTATACTCTAACGGTTGTTTTTGACGGGCCCGCGGCGGCGAGTCCCGGGCAGCTGGCGCGGCCTGCCGCGCCTAGACAAACGGCCAATTTTCCACAGCTCAGGCCCTATTCAGAGTTGGAGAGGATATCCGCCTTGGGGCTCTCGGCGGTGGCATTTTTGGGCGCCCGGCCAGCGGCAGAGCGTGAGCCTAATCGAAATTGCCGTCTTCGGCGGATAAAGGAAATGCCGCGTCGTCGCCCGCCCAGTAGCGCCCGACAAACTTATTCCAGAGGGTGCGGTCCGCGAACGACACGTCGCGTCGCCCGTCGTCGTGGCCGCCGTCGTCGTCGTCGTCGTCGTTGGTCCACTCTTTCGCTGCTAAACGACTTTCGATTCGACGTCCGCGGCGGCGGCGGCGGCGGCGGAGGACGCCAGTGGAAAAAAGTCCAATAAATTGGGAGCGACGGAACGTGTCAAGACGGATGGACGCACGCCGCCGCCAGAAGCCGAGTGGGTGGTTGGGCGGCGGCAGCTAATGCGCCGCCGTCAAGCGGGGTCCTCTTCCAGTACAAACCAGCAGCCACCAACGCAAAGCAAAGCGACATTTCCTACTGTTTGACCTTCGTGATCGCGCAGCAGACGATGGTCGTGGGCGCGATTGCTCGCCCGGCGGCTGCCGACGGCGCCAGTAGACGGCGACTCGGCCTGGCCGCTGAATCCCGTCTCCAAGCGGTGGAAGAAGACGTAGACGAGGTCGTTGAAGTTGGCAACGTTCGACAGCATTCTCGGCGGAGTTGCGCGGCGGGCGCCAATTTGTCGCCACCTTTTGTCGCCTTTTTCTGATTGGTCGCCCGACAGGCGTCGGTCGACGGCCTCGAGCGCACGCGCTCCAACCGTTGGCGACGGAAACAGCTGACGTCCTCACGTCCGTCTCATTGGGAACGGCGCCACTTTTCAAAAAGTTTTCTTCTTCGATGTGCGGCTGCTTATTGAATTTTGGAGGGCCGCGTCCACACAGGGCGGGACGAGGGACGGGTGGAGGGTCAAAGTTCTGAGGGCGGATGTGTGACTTAACGCTCGTCCATACGCCGCTTCAAATCCGGCTCGAAGCAGCGTTGCAGAACGGCGCATGAGTTGAGGCGCGGCGTAAGATCGTGAGGAGGCGTGCGGGGGTGGCCTCTGGGTTGGCTACGTCGGCTGCCGCTCTCTGCCAAAGCTCTCTGCAGCATCTCCTGAATAAATTACTCAGTGTCGTCCCCCACTTGACTAGCGAAAGACGACGGCAACCCCCGGCTGCCGCGGGACGGCGGCGGCGACAAAAAGCGCTAAGTCAACTGGCGGCCGGCATAGCAATGGGGAATTACGTCGCAGGCGGCTCGTTAGGGGGGCGACATGGCATTCGCCGCCAGGTGGAGGTTGTCCGGTCGCAGGAAGAATGCTCTGCCGATGGATGCCGTAATAATGTTTGCAGTCGGCGCTACTCGAGCCGGTCACACGAAACCGCGCGGTCGCCGAAAGAGCTTGTGTGTCTAAGTTCAATTAGTCCCCCCCGCCCTTTCCGACTCCTCCGTACCTGCGAGCCTTTCGTCGAGCGGCAGCAGGGTGTACATTCGCGCCAGCTTCTGCTGTAGGCGCCGCTGATGAATGTCCGCGAGCACATGCTGGGCCGTAGAAGAAGCGATGAGCGAGGTCATTGCTCTTGTGTTTTTTCTTCGCCAGACCGGAGTTCAGGGCGACTGCCGTGCCGACCGTCAAGATCGGCTTGTCGCAAAAGTTTAATAGCCGACGTCGGCGGTGGCCGCGCAATGTCGTCGCCTTTTGGCGGTCGTCAGGAACGACAACACCGCCTGGCGGCGAGACAAGACGAGACGAACGTAGGCCGGTGGTGATAGCCCCCAGGCACGCCCACAGCCCCAGATGACGGCTCCAAGAGCGATGCCTCTCGCCCGCCGCCTTCGACGTTCGGCGACACAAAATTTACATTGACAGATTCAGGATTGAGACGCGCGCTCACAAATAGGAAGAACGCGAAGAAAACAAGAGAAGCGCGGGGGGGGGTGCGAGTGAGGGGCCGGGAAAACGAGGAGGCTACTCACGCAGGAGACTGAGTCGACGCCATACGTCGTCCTCGATGCCCTCGGGTACGGTGACGACGACGGACTTGGAGTGCCGACGGAAGCGCTGGAAGGAGTCGGCGCGCCCCAGGGAGGGGTTGTAGGACGAGTGCTTGCGGTGGTCGGGCGACGTGGACGCCTTGCCTGAACGCGGCGCGCTCGTCCAGGGCTGGTTTGCATACAAATCGCCTTTACGTTTCGACAGCTCTGCTCAGGCGCTCACCAGTGAAAATCATGCCGGCTCGGGCTTCGCGCCGGGCGCACGCACACGCACTGAAAGAACAGCTACGCAAAAAGACGCGGGTTCGGTCGGGCATCCAAGAAGTTGGCCTTGCTCGGTCGCTCGACCGCCTCCGTTCATCCGCCACTCTCTTCTGCTTCTGCCCAAATTGGGCCGGTCTCGCTTCCGCCGACAGACACGCTTCCCCTCCTTTCAAAGGCCGTTTAATTGGGCCGCGGGGCGGAAGGTCGGCGTTTGCCGACGCGTCGAGCTGGCGCGCCCACGGACGCGACAATGCCAGCGTCGGCACGGGCACGCTTCGAGGGCAGGCAGGCGACATGGACAGCGTAGGAGGACTATATGACGTTCAAGTTTACAGACACACACGCCTCCTATAGTGCTTGTGCTTGTTGAAAGCGGCCTCAAAGCTTGCTTGAACAAGGGCTGTCAGTCGGCAGCTAGTGAGCTGTTCAGGCAGTATGTTACCTGTAGCGAAAATGTTCCTTCAATGACATGTGTACTTTAAGCAGAAATTAACTTTTACACCTTTTGGGTCATCTGACCATGTCTACAATTTTCTGTAGGGCTCTTGAAGATTGCTTCAAGTGCCTACACTTCGTATCAACACATGCCTACATAATGTAAGTTGACCGTCACCAGTTGGAAATTATATTGCACCGCATATGCATTAATTGCTTAAATTTAAGTTGGAGTGACTCTGCAGCTACCGTAAATCCTCCAATAGTGCCCCCGGGGCACTATTATTTCAACCTCTCCTTACCCGGGGGGCACTATTGGAGGGGGGCTTTTATACTTTCAACCTAAAAATGTTGAATGGTGATACTAATTTCGCTGATAAAACTGCCGATCTTTCAGTGGTTTTGATCACTGTTTGCTACATTTATTGGTTGATTTACCGTTAACAGTTGCTGAAACGCACTATTATTGTTTAGTAGTTGTGTGTATACACGATATAAATGTACCTACCACTTTATTTTTGCCCATAAAATGCACATGGCATAACTACCCTTTACCCCCGGGGCGCTATTGGAGGTGCTCTATACTTTCAACCTTGCCGTACCCGGCGGCACTATTGGAGGGGGGCTTCTATTAGAGGATTTACGGTATGTAGTTTTCTTGGGGCACCGTTCTGGGGGAGCTTTGTTGGTTTTTTTATTGAGTAGATTGGCGATTGCTACAAAGGTTATCCACTCATCGACGGAAGTAAATAAAACGTATTCGTTTTCAAGAAATTTCACATACATAAAGTTTCTACCGACAATGCATCACAACATTCGTCGCATGGCATGTCCGTGCAGCTCATTCAACACACCGAACTCACCGTACAGAACGAGACGCCGTCACCCAACTACTAACGTCAACAGTCAACACCCCCTTCCCCCACCCAGAATCTGCTAAAGAGTGACAAAGGAGTGCGCTTTGTGTTGTTTCTTTTTTCTTTGTTGCAAAAACTCCAAATACTTACGTCTATTTTGAGCAAAAGGCACGTATCGTAAATCTTCCAAGTGTCCCCTTCCCTGCGCGTTGCCGTTGAATTGCATGCACGTTCAAACAACGATTCTAGAGCTTAAGAGTAGCTACTGTATTTCACAAAATTAAATTGAACATTGACTTGTTCTTGTCGCTTACGGTATCGCTTTCCGTTTTCTTAATCCATTCGGCTCGCGTGGATACTGTCGTTTCAACATTCGTATTGTTAGGCGTAGGATTTGTGTGCGAGGAACCGAAAATGTCGAATTACGAGAATTACCCTGATTACTCGGCTGCTGGCGGCGACTCGTTGGCAGCGCTGCTGACTCCGACGACCGACCAAGAGCTGGAACTCTTTAATCAGATCAATTCCACTTATCAGCTTCGCTCAAAATATGGAAAGATCGCCGCGGCGGCGTGCGGTGTAGGTCCTGGTCTCAAGTACTTCTACTGCAAGGTGATGATATGAATAGGTATCGCTTGCCCGTTCACGAATGTTTTGGTCTTTCCTGCTGACTTGCAGCTGTGCACGCTGTGCGAGACGATCGCGCAAGCGGATGCGCAGCTCAAACGCCACTGCCTGCTGGGCGCGCACAGGGAGAAGTGCAGAAGGCTTCAGGAAGACAAATACGTGCTCTTCAGGGACGACTGCGGCCGACGTTTTTTAGCAGTTCTAGAAGCACCTTCTCTCCTGCCCGTTTTATTGTTAGATCGGAATCGGAAGACGGACGGGCAGTAGTGTGTTGTCGACTTTTGTTGAAAGAATCACTCGTACGGTTCGTACCGTCGTCCACAGTCGCTCTTCCCAGTCTAACGGAGTCGCCGTCGCATTTGATGGCGTCCGCGCTGGAGCTGGGCGAAGGGGAGGCGGGCCAGGAGTCGGCCCTGCCCGCCTCCCTGCCGCCCGTACTCTTTTTCTGCAAGATCTGCCAGCTGGGCCCGCTGACGGCCGACAAGATTCTCGAGCACGAGAGCTCGATCGAGCACGTCGCCCAGAAGAACGTCAGCTCCCAGCATCAGCAGCAGAGGGCGAAGCCACAGGCAGCGCCGTCACAGCCCCCCGCTCCGGTGGCGCCACTGCCACCGCCGCCGGGAGTCGAACCCGCGGGCGGTGGTACTATGGCGCAGTCGGCTGCAGCACCGCCGCCGAGTCGACTGGTGATGCTGGAGAACGTTCCGCCCGGCGTGCACTCGTCGACCGTACTGGACGCCGTCTCCTTTTTCGGGCGCATTCACCGCATCTCGCTCGGCACGGGCACCAACCTGGGAAAGGTGGCTGGTGTGGTCGACCTTGGTGCCCCCCCCCCCCCTCCAGCTGGCACCGCCCTCGTCGCAGGCGATGGTCGATTGCGTGGACGTCGAGAGCGCCAGGTCGCTGGTGCAGAACGTCGGCTCGAGACCGGTCGTCATCGGGCCGAACGCTATCACCGCGAAGTTTGTCCGCAATGACGGGCTGACAGCTGGTGCAAGAGTCCCGCCTATGGCACCACCACCACCGGTCACAGTCGAACCCCCGCCTCCCGCCTCCACAGTGCGTACTGTCCTCATTTCTTTGGCAGGTAGGTGGATTTGAACCGGTGTAAACTTTCAGGAACTGAAAGTGGTGGCGGTGAAGCAGGTCGACCCGACCGTGACGGCCAACGAAATGCTGGGCGTCTGCCAGAAGTTGAGCTTCAAGGTCGCCAAGATCTTGTTGCTGCCCGTGAAGGCGGGATTCCTCGGTCGAAAGGTGACGCCGTTTGCTTCGTGTCTCTTCGTTTCTCATGGACGCACGCGGCGCGTCGTGTTGCTACTGCCCGTTCAGTTTCTGCTGGAAGTCGGCTCGGCCGCGGAGGCGCAGAGCTTGGTCGCCGCCCTGCGGACGTCGTCCGAGGCGGTCGTGCGCGACTGCCGCGTCCACCAGGCGACGCTGGCCAACTGCTTCCAGGTGGTCGGGCCCTTTGTCCAGCTCGTGAAGCAAGACCCGCTCACTGGAGACATGGTTCGACGACTCCATCCAGTCTATAGCTCTTTCTGCCTGCGACTATTTTGGTGGGCCGATTGATTGCAGGTGGCGGTCTTCAGCCAGCAGCAGGGTGCCAGCGAGCCTGGCGGCGCGATGGCCACGCAAGGCCGCAGTCTGGTGGCAGTCGTGGCCAGACTGCCGACCGATGCGGACATCGCATCGGCGCTCGACCAATGTCGACGCCTCTCGACCGCCATCACGCACTATCTGCTGGCCAGCGATGGCGATGCCAAGAAGGCGCGTGTGCTCTTTCTGTCTGGAACACGGCCCTGACACTGCCAGTATTCTTGTCGTTGCTCAATGAATGAAGAGCAACGCTAGGAAGCCGTCAATGGCCCAGACAGCGCACTCATCTCCATGACGACTTTCCGTCTAGAGGCGCATGTTAGCCACGAGGGCGGCCAAAGACATTCGGAAGAACGCCATCTGCAATCTAGGGCAGCGACAGCATGAAGAAACTCCATTGACTGGGGAAATCTTCGTTTGTGCATCCATCAAGAATCGAACCCACCCAGAACCGTGCGCGCATGGGGCTATGATTCTGTACCACTAGGCCGTCCGCTGCTCCTGCTAGCATTCTTACTACAGCGCGTGTTGCGGCTCGCTGCAGATTCTTCTGCAGTTTTCCTCGTCGGCGGAATGCGCGAGCTTCGTGAGCATCTGCCAACGCGACCCTCCCCTGCGCTGGGGCGAGAAAAGCTGCGTCGTCTTTCCGTCCAAATACGAGACGCTTTTCGGCTACGGAGTCAAGCGTATCGACTCCGCGCCCGACGAATCGGCCGTAAGCGTCACGAGTTCGTCCCTGTTTGCACCGAACAATGTCAGGCCGAAAAAAAATGTTCAGGAGAAATTCATAGTGTCGGTGCGAAATCTGCCGGTCGGCTTCCAGCTGTCGGAACTGCTGGAATTGGCCGAGAAGTATGGACAGGTGGACAGCTACATGATGTGGACGGAGCTGAACCCGACCACGGGAAGTCCGAGCGGCAATCGGGTACATGTGTTTGATCAAAACCGGTGCAAACCGGTTTTCATGGTGCCACGGCACAGGCGATGGTCGAGTTCAACTCCTCGAAGTCGGCTCTGGCGTTCGCGGCTGCGCAGAACGTGGTGGTTCGAGAGAAGCAGCAAGTCCTCACTTCCATGTCCGATTTCGACTACCTGGGCTTCAAGCCCCAGAACGCGACCAACATGACGAAGTCGGTCAAGCCGCGTCGCGTGGTCCGCGTGTCGCGACTGCCTCTCCACTGCGGCGGCGACGACCTGTCGAATTTTTGCGCCAAATTCGTCTTCCTCACGCCGCGCAAGTACGCGCTCTGGACAAGGGCAGACGGACGCGCCAAGGAGGTTATTGATTCGCCAGCGAATTCTTGTACTTCTCAGGCTGACCACCCACATCCGAACTACGAACATACGTACATGGAACCGGGTTTCGGTCTTGGGGGATGGAATGGGGCTGTCTGCTAGGAAAATATTGTGCACCAAAATGGCGTGTAGGTGGGTACTTTTTAGCAAAATAGGGTCTAAATATCGCTGTATTGTTGTCTATGGCTAAAATATATATACACTGAAAAGGACACCGTTTTGTCAATCAATGGGGAATGAAACGGTGGGTGGGGCTTACACACACGCACGCACGCACGCACACACACACACACACACACACACACCTAAGTGTACCCGAAGTGCGATTGGCGGCGCGTGCTCAGGCTCTGGTGGAGTTCTCGTCCGGGGAGCGGGCGTTGTCGCTGCTGGTGGCGTCGAAGCGAGCGCTGGGCCTCCAATACGACGCGGCCACCCGCGTCGACTGCCATCCCTGCAGGACGGTGGACGCCATCACCGACGACTGGACACCGCCAGCGGAAGACAACGCCGTCGACCTCATTATCGGTACGCCTGGCCAATCACTTATCCCTCCCTCCTGATTACCATAATGAGTGGCTGCTCTCGCATCTGTTTTTTGGCGTCACACTTGGTTTCCTGTCGACATTTCAGGTCCGAAATTCGTGAGTCGAGACGACGTCGACGAGCAGGTGGCGTTGCGATTTTGCTTCTTTTTTAATTTCTACTACCTTGGATACATGTGCCTACAATAACTTGCCAGGGCCAGTGGCGCATGAAGAGCCACCAGTATCCGTTGTGCTCGAGCGTGAACCTCGCCTGGGCCGCCGAACCGTCGAAGGTGCTCCTGTTTGAGAATCTCCCGAAGGACTTCGTCAAAGATGAAATTCGTCTCCTGGTGACGTCATCCGAGAAACTGGCTCGCTCCCTGCTGCTGCCCGCCAAAAAGGACGGGGCGCGTCTTCTTGCAAACTTCTTTTTGCGCCTTGCCGAATGCGCACCCCGCCCAGGACGTTTTTTAGAAGGTGGCGCTGGTCGAATTGAAGCAGCTGTCGGACGCCTGCGCCCTCCACGATCGCTACGCGACCTCTCGGCTCCGACTGCGCGACTGCGAGGTCGACTGCCACTACTCGGTCTACGAGGAAGTGCGACTCAACAACGACGAGCTCGCCGTCTGGCTCCAGGTGCTGTTATACATACTTTCGAAAAACTTAAAAAAACTTTCGAAAGAGCAACAAACAACGTAATATTGACACCGCAACGAGGGCGCCACTTCCTGCAACAAGAAGTTCTCATAACTGACAGGAGTGGCCGAGATGAGAGCGCTGATTCAGTTCTACCGTGCTGGGAGTCGAACCCCCGACACGGCGCCCTACCGCTGGGCCAGACGCTCTCGAGTTGACCTAGATATTAACCTAGATTTGCGTTCTTCCGAATGTCTTTGGCGGCCCTCGTGGCTAGTGCCTGTTGCCAAGAAGGCGTCATGGAGATGTGTATGCTATATGAGCCATCGACGCCTTGACGACCTCCTAGCGCTGCTCCTAATCCAACGACAACAACAACATCGAGTCGCGACGTTTGGTTCGAAAAAAAATAGTGTCTTATCACAGGGCAGCTACCGGATGAACTGGGAAAAGCTGGACAAGCGCGCCGTGGACGACGACAACGTGCGCATCGCCGACGAATGCCCCATAGAGACCGTCTCCATGGAGGACCGCCTCACTAGCTGCAAAGTACCTGTGGTTCCCACTTTTCTTTTTGAAATTTCGACTTGTAAGTAGTACTCAAATTGCGTAGGTCTTCCAAGCGCCCAGTCGAACGGTGAAGCTCTCGAATATCGCGCACTCGACGCAGAGCGACGAGCTGCAGGCGCTCTGCTCCAAGTATGGAGAGGTCGTGGCCTTCAGACGCTTTCCTGGGGTATGACAACTTTTTTCTCCATCCCACTGGTGGGTTTGTCGAAGTCCCCCGCCCGCGTCAACCACCTTTAACTAGGGCTGGGCGCTGTGTCGCTTTGCCTCTGAGGCGGAGGCGACGGCGCTGGTGGCGGCGGCGGAGGGCTGGACGAGTTGGCTCTTTGCCAAGTTCGCCGACGCCGCCGCCGACTCGCAGCTGGGCGCCAACGACCACAGACCACAGCCGCCGCGACGCCAGCGCAGAGCGGCCGACGACCGAGCGGCCGACAGTCGGAAGGTGCTTTGTCGAAAGTCGAAACCACGAGTCAAATGTTGTTGAAGATTGAGGGCAACGTTAAGGACTGTCAATGGCCCAACACACCCATCTCCACGGCGCCTTCGACAGAATTTGCCAAACACACTGGGAGGAATGCCTCCAGCAATCTAGAGCAGCGACAGCACGAGAAAATCCGTTGATAGGGCGCAAACTCGTTCTAGTGGGTCCATCAGAACCGTGCGCTCAAGAGGCCGATTCTCTACCACTAGGCCATACGCTGCCCCAGCTGCAGCAGCAGCAAGTGGTTGACGTGTAGACACCAACCGTTGGCCAAAGCGCGGAGCCGCCTTCCTCGGTCCGCCAGCTGTCGGCGTTCTGGCAGCGCAAGGCCGAGCAGCTGAATTGGGAGCTGCCGCGCGGCGTGCGTGCCTCGCGCCTGGTCGACGTCCGCCCCCTGCCGCGCCACTACACCGAGAGTCTCCTGAGGGAGCTCGTCAGCCCCTTCGGATTCGTCACGCGCGTCAGAATGGCCGACGTGCGTTGTCTCGCTGCTACGCTACCCCTCAGTAGTGGTGGTCGTGTTTGTCAACTTTCTTGTGTCCTACATTTTTCGATTCCGTATTCTGTCCACGCGAGGATACCGTAACGCCTCCAATAGTACCCCCCCCCCTTCAAATGGTCGGTTGCAGCGAGCGGCGCTGATCGAATTCGAGAACGTGGTCATGGCCAACTACCTGTACAACGCGGTGCAGGTCGAGCCCATACTGCTCAGTGGCACCGCCGTCAAAGTCGAATTCGCCAGCGTCGCCAAATTCGAGGTGCTGGAAGCTCAACACAAAGATTTGCATGTACCGTATGCATACCTGTGATCGGACCAGGCCGAGTTGGGGGGAGGGAGGGGGAAATAGATCTCCAGAATTGAAAATAGGGCAAAATGGGGCTTGTCCATTTGAGAGCCTATAAAACCGCGTCGATTAACCAATCAGGCGAAAACTTCGCGGATCAAAACCTCCGACATTGTGCTACAATCCCTCGAAAGTCAGCAAAATCGGCCTAGCTTTTCTAGCTTTATTCGAAAACGAAATGTGGTCAAATAAAAAACACGGTTTAGAAACACTAGAGACATTCGGGGTGGGGGGGGCGGATTTCGACTGGGGCACGGGTTGGGGCTTACCACCCCCCACTATTTTTCCAACACCCGCCCACCTCCCAGAATTTTCCCAACGGATTTTCACCTTGTCTAAAACGATAAAAGTAAGTAAATGTTGGTGTCTTTCAGTGCGTTACATGACCGTAAAACCACTAAAAACAATTTAGTAAAAAAGTAACAGCATAAGTAAAAAATGATCGGGTACCCCCCCCCCCCCACTCGCTCTGACCCGGCTACAGGTATGGGTTCAGGTATGCCAGTACGTATAGCGTCACCTCTCTTGTAGGACGCATTGGAAGGTGCGGGCGAGCGCGAGGGGTCGGCGGCGAGGGAGGAGCAGCGGTTCGTTCTGCTGGAGAACGTGCCGTTGCGCGTCAGACACAAAGGCCACCTCGTAGACGATTTAGTCGGCGGCAACCAGTCCGCCGTCCTCAGCTGCACCATTTGCGCGGAGGGAAGCACGCGCTACGTGAGTACTCTGCCACCTACTGGCATACATAACTGGGGGGGGGGGGCGTTACCACCCACCCGCTCTGAAGTTTACCCCTCCCCAGCCCCCACCCAACCCTCCCCCCCAGAATTTTTCTGAAGTTTTCCAACTTGTCTACAATTATAAAAAGCAGTGTATTTTTCATCTTTTCAGTGTTTTTTACACTAAAACAGCTAAATAACGCTATTTATAGCCTATTTTAACCCATTTTTGACCAAAAAGTGCTTCTTTTTGACACTATTTAAGTACACTTTTTAACCCTCTGAGACCCCCTCCCCCTTCAAATCTGCTTACCCCCACCCACACACCCCCCAGAATTCTCTCCGACCCTCCCCCCACTTTAAAAACCCGGTTACATGTATGCCTACTGGTACTACAGGCGTACGTGTAACACGTAACCGAGTTGGGATCGAGTGACACGTAACCGAGTTGGGATCGAGTGAAGGGGTTGGGGGTGGGTTTGTTTGTTTGTTTGTGTGTGTGTGTGTGTGTGTGTGGGCCGCTTCTATGATCGCGGGGGCCTCTCTCTCTAGTCACAATCGACCGCTGCTAGTGAGAGATGAGACCCAGTCAGCCCGATCCTGGGGGGGGGGGGGGCTGGCTCCCCTAACAGGCCGGAATTGGGGGTGGTCGCATAGATGTCCCGACCCGAGAAAAAATGCACCAAAATAGCGTCAAAACAGGTACTTGTAGTTAAAAGGAGTCGAAATAACGCTGCTTTGACGTTTCGAATGCGTAAAGAGAACACAAATAACGCTGATGGTATCAGTCAGGTTGAATAAAGTTGAGAAAAATGCTGGGGGTGGGAGGCAGGTTGCCGATTGCTTGTATCCCAGTACGTAACGCATAGCGGTGCGTCACGTCACCTCAGTATGGTACAGGCAAGGCGCATCTCCAGGCGGTGCTGGAACTGGACCGCAGCAGCAGGGCGCGACGCATGGTGAAGATGGTGACCCTGGGCACGTACCCTGCGGGAAAGGGCCACTGGCTGGGCGCCAGGGCGCAACTCTGCAAGGCGGCCGATCTCGCGGTCGCCAAGCAGAGAATGCAGCGACTCGTCGACAGACAAGTGAGTTTTGGCCACGTGTGCTGGGTGGGGGTGGGGCACGCTCCCCCCCCCCCTTCCGCAGCTACGTATGTATGCGGCTGCTTTAGACGGACGCGCGCGTCTGCGTGGAGCGCGTGACGGACGCGGCGGAGCTGCGCGAGGAGGCGCGTCGCTACGGCAAGGTGGCCGACTTCAAGTTCTGGAAGGAGAGGGACGGGGTCGGTCTGCTCGGCACCCCCCAGTCCACGACAGATGTGGTTTAAAAATTCGTTCTAGACTCGTAGCGGCTGGCTGGCGTTCCTCAGCGCCGCGGAGGCTCTCGATTTCGTCGCCGCCGCGGAGGACGGTGTCTTCGGGCCGGTGGTGGCCAGGAGAGCCACCGACAAGGTTTGTTCGACTTTTTTTGCTTGGACGTGCGTGTGCGGTTAGGAGACGAAGAGATGAAATTTAGACGCAGCCGGAGCAGAGCGTGCCGTCGGAGGCGCCCACTACTAGCGGTGATCTGCAGGTGCGTCGAGCTGTGAGTGTCACAAAATCCCATCCGGGTAAGTCGCGTCGGTCTTGTAGGGGTCCCCGGCGGTGGTGCGCGTCTCTGCCTTGCCGGAGGACGTGCAGATGCAGGAGCTGGTCGAGCTCTGCTCTCCGTTCGGCTCCATTCTACAAGTGCTGCCACTGGCCGAGACCGAGGTGGCCATGACATTGGCGAAGTTTTTAAAGGTCGCGAAAAAATCCCTTCAGGCGCTCGTCGAGTTCTCGACCACGGACGCGGCGAATCTGCTGGCCGCGGTGGCGCAGTCGACGCCACTGGTGCTCAAGCGGCGTCCAGACGCGCCCATTCGCTGCCAGCTCTACGACGCCGCCTCCCTGGCGCAACTGCGCGAGCGGAAGCGCTGCGAGGACGAGCAGGCAGTGCTCCTGCAGCAGCAGGTGCAGCTTTCGCTGGGACGGCGGTGCGGTGAGAGAGATGGGCAACATCCGATCAGATGCTGGCCGCGGCCGAGACGACATCGGGCCGGGCGGTGCGCATCAGCGGCCTGGCGACGTCGAGCGGTGTCGACGCCGTCGCTGCCGCCTGCTCCAAGTTCGGCGTGGTCGAACGAATCGAGATGGAGCCCTCGACGGCGCGACCCGACCAGAGGGGTGGCGAGACTAGGGAACAGGTCGGCTGGGGCTGGCTGCTTGTCGATTGATTGACATCGATCGCCCCGCCCCTCTCAGAGCTGTCGAGTCACCTTCTCGAGTCGAGACGAGACGACGCGCTTCCTGGTCGGCGTCCAGCTAGGCAACGTGGTCGTCGACAAGCGCGTCGTCACCGCCCAGCTGTTGGATAGTCATCCTGAGCCCTATTTTCCCGACGCCGGCCAGGGGCAACCGTCCAACGCGGCCCCGTCGTCGATGCCCGTCCCGCAGCCAGGCCGCGGGACTGGCGACGGATCGGCGGCGGCCGCAGCGCTCGACCATTTGGCCATGATGGATTTCGGCCGCGCCACTACCGGTGGGCCCTTCCACGAGAGGCAGCAGCTGCAGCCGCCGCAGCCCCAGTACGACTGGCTGTCGAGTGAACTGGAGGAAAGCGCGGAGCTGTTGCCAGCCAAGAGGTCCAGAGCGGGCCAGGATCAGGACGACCGGCGCTGGCGCGGTACACGGATGACGTCATTCATTGCTTGAGATTTCCAAAGAAAAATTTTTTCAGTCGGTTCCACGACGGCCGCCGCGGCCTCTCTGGGCCTCCTTGCCTCGTCGTCGTCTTCGTCGTCGTCGGCAGTCGCTGCAGGAGTGGACGCCTCTTTGGAACGCTCCGTGGTGCGCTCGTTGCTGGAACGCCTACTGGGCCAGTCGGGTCGGCCGCCGGACGAGAGTCAGCTGCGCTCCATGAACGACGTCCTCGCCGACTACGACAATCTGAGGAGCGCCGACGCCAGAATGCAGTTCATACAGACGCTCGCCGCTCGGCTCGGCATCGAGATTTGAGAGCTCGGCTCTTGCTGTTGTTGGCCAGTAGTACACCCGCTCCTCCCCTGTTGTGCAGTGGCGATTGTTTGCGCGGGCGCCAATTGTTGTGTGCGCCGAGTATACACGCTGCATAGGTTCGCAGAACAGAAAATCGGCTCATAGCGCCCGCCACTTGTCGATATCGATGTTCCGACCACTGATTACGCAGACGACGGTCACAACCTCTTTGTCGGGCAGCGGAATCCTGCCAGCCAACAGTGCCGACAGCCCTGTGAGAATTGTTGAGACGGCATTCTAGTAGACTACATTACATGTGCGTGATTTGGCAGGAGAACGGCTTACCGGTAGCGCCCAGCGGTTCGGCGATTTGGCCCACGTCTTTGAGCGCCCGAACGGCCGCTATGACTTCGGCGTTGCTGACGGCCACGCAATCGTCGGCGTGCATGCAACAGACCTCGTCCGTCACCGCGCCCAAGTACCTCCGTTGCGCGCCTAAACCGTCTTCTTTTCAATTATTCACGCATTTTTTGGAGCTCATGCATTCGAAATGCGGCTCTCCTCACCGCCTTGAGCTTTGAAGCTGCGCTTCATGGGATCGGTGTCGGGCGGTTCGACGCCGTAGACGCGGCACCGGTGGTGACTAAGGCCCGCGGCCCTTACGGCCGCCGAGAGGCCCGACAGCAGGCCGCCCCCGCCACAGGAGGCGACGAGCACGTCCGGAGCGCCCACCGAATCCAGTATCTCGAAGGCAATGCTCGCATAACCTGAACCATAGAAAGCTTTTTGGATTGGATGGATGGGATCTGTGTCGTCTCACCTTGTATCAAGTCGATGTCGTCAAAAGGGTCGAACCAGACTTCGTTGCTCGTCGCTCGGCGTCGCTGCACGTATTCCAGCAGTTCCGTTTCGTCCACTAGCTCAACGTGCGTTCCTTGACTTCGAATCTCTGCCACTCTGTTGGCGGGCACGCTGCTAGGCATCACGACCGTGTTGGCAAAGCCGTAGGCGTTCGCGATCGAGGCGAAGCCGCGTCCGTAGTTGCCCCCTATGGGTTTGTTTGGGTACGGGTTTATGTCTTGGAAATTGAAACAATTGGAAATGGATTCACTTACCCGAGAACGTCAGCAGACTGGAGTCATCTCGTAGATCCTTCAGCCGCTTCTCCATTTGATGGACGATGCCGCGAATCTTGAAGCAGCCCGTCTTCTGCATGCCCTCGAGCTTGAGGTGCAGCTCCAGTCTGCGTCCCGGGTATGCGTTCGCCAGCGCCTCCGAGAAGCATTGCTGCGCGCCCAGCAACAGACCCGTCCGCCGACAGTATTCCGACTGCCAAACCAATTCGGCCGCCTCTCTGAGTCTGTCCAGCGACAGCTCTTCTGCGAATGGAAACGGACCCGTCATCATTATTCGCGCCTTCCAAAATCCCAACAAAATGCGATTGGGTTATTGTGAGGGCGTCTGAAAAATCGTAGCGGGCTTTGTACTTGCGCCACAGTTATGCGTAAATTGTTGTACCGGCGCAATGTACTGTAGCTAAATGCAAGCAAACGTTCTCGTAATGTCGATTTCGTATTGAGCCTGCGTATGCTCCCCATGAATTTCATAGGCGTGGTGATCGTGATCTATTAGTGCGAAATGATGTCATCAGTTCTAAGCACCACCACACCACATTTCTTACAAGCACTACGCACTACTGACCAAATAGCGTTGATATTGGCATATTGCAATTGCGTGATACTCTGGCTTGTGCTCAACCAGCAGAACTTCGCACTCTGGCATCACTAGCGGATCCAGACGGGGGGGAGAGGGGGGTCTCCCCCTCCTGTCAGCTCAGATTTGGGGGGGGAAGGAGGGGGAGAGATCCGAGGGAAAAGCAGGAAAGAAGGGCGAGCACAGGGTGAAATGGGCAGATTTTTACGTTTTCCTTCAATTAAGGCACTCAAAAGCGCAAAATTTTCGCCTGCGGCGCTGTGGTTCTCTTCCAACTCACGTTTGATTCGTAAGGGTGCTAAAAATACCGTCATTTTTGTCTATTCCACAGTAGTGTAGTTTGTGTGGTAAAAAGAAATTGACCTTCTCCCCTTCTGTCGGAAAATCCTGGATCCGCCAGTGTCTGGCATAGGCGCCACGCATTTGTGCAGTCGTAACCATACATTTAACCGGTTTTTTTATGGGGGGGGGGGGGGGTCTGAGAGACTTCTGGGGGGGGGGCGTGGGGGGGGGGGTACTCAGATTTGAAGAGGGAGGGGGTCCCAGAAGGGAAAAAAATTTTCCAAAATAGTGTCTAAATAGGCACTTTTCAGTCAAAAATAGGTCAAAAGTGCCTTAAAATAGGCTGTAAATAGCGTTATTTAGCTGTTTTAAGGCCAAAATACACTGAGAAAAAGTACACTACTTTGTACAATTGTTGGCAAGTTGGAAAACTTCAGGAAAATTCTGGGGGGGGGGGTCTGGGGGGGGGCTGGATAGGGGTAAAATTCTGGCTGGGGGCGTGCAACCCCCCCCCCCCCCCCCCCCCCCCCCCAGTTACATGTATGGTCGTAACTGGCTTCGTTACGTTGGTGACGCCGTCGGACTTGAGCTGCAGACTTTTTTGTTCAGTTTTCGGTTTGGGGTGCGGAATTTGAAGGGGGCGCTTTGAGCGGTCATCGGGCAGCATGGTAACACACCGCCTCCATCTCATTTGCAGGGAATTCAGCAGTACTAGAGTCCCTCCGTCCCGTCTCTGTGGGTCCGACGACGACAACGAGCATTAGGAGGCGCTAATGCGCGTCACGCAGCGCTTCTTCTTTTCAAGCAGCGCCACTCGGCCGACTGAAGCGGCCCCGTCCTCCATTCGGGACGAGTCACGCACCCAGCCGAGCCCAGCCGTCCATCGCCCGACGGCGCCTGTTCCGTCTGCCGGTTCATAAGCGCACGCACGCGCGCTCTGAAGCTCCGGAAGCGTGGCAGCGGAATTATTGTGGTTGTTCAACACTACCGTATGACCCGTCTCTCCCTAGGGCTAATGACGGTGCACAGTGGTGCACAGAGCACAGCGTTATTCCCGGATGCACTCCAGCAGTGTCGATGGAGTCTCGGCATTTTTTTTTCAAATACGTACGTACGGGTACAACAGTATCCCGTGCTGAGCAATTGCAGTAGGGTTGGAGCGGCAGTCGTCTCAGTGGCTCAAGTGGGCTAGCGAAGGGAAGGAGGCGGGCGGGCAGGCGGCCTTCGGCGAAATCGAATGAATTCACTGGCCAATTAGAGTTGCGCAGCCTTCCTTTCCTCGCGGCGCGCGGCGTGAAATCGGAATTCCGCCCGCTTGTCGGCCGTCGAGCCGTATAACGCGCCCGGCGGCTTTCAGGAGGCGACGCCTCGAGCAGTGCGCGAATCGCTGCCGGCTGCGTGATCTGTTTACCGGTGCGCCGCGTGCGCGAGGCGACAACGACGGTCATTTTCTGCTTTTCTATTCACCGACGATCGTGGCGTCAATAGCCCGTTTCTATAGCGTCGTCGTGGCTCCCGAACCTAATTATCGTCCACCGAGGACTCGGCTGCTCACTTTCCCGCCGGGTGCCGTTTGCCGCTCTCCATCACGCTCGCTCAGCCGCCGTCCAGTCCTCCCTCCCACCCCATGGGTCTATACTCGCGCCCAACCGAGCCTCCACTCTTCCGACTAAGCTGCGCCCAATTCCTTCTCGCATTCCGTCCGCGAGCTGTCTGAGCCGGGTCTGTCGTCCGACACCTTCCCTGGCTACCGACTGCCTCTTTGCTTGCCGATAAATAATGCACTGACGAGTGTTGTTGTTTTTCAGCCAACCTCCAGCCAACGCTATTCACGCGTGTACAGGATAGCGCCGCCCAACAAAGAGTGGATGACAATGTGCATAGACGCACTAGTACATTTGGTCGCCAGCCCAGCTGTCTACTAGACCCTGTCGCGCCGATAACATCGTGTTACACCACTAGTTGTTGTGCCGAACCGTTCGTCGCCGTCCGACAGCTGCCGCAGAGAGGACTGCATGGCGTACAACCGCGGCGAGGTGTTGGTGGCGTTGGCGTGGACGGCGCTGCTGCTCTACGGACTGGTGGCGAACGTGCTCGTGCTGGCCGGCATCGGCGCCAACCGGCAGATGCGCGCCTCAGCGTCCTACTGGATCGTCGGCAGTCTGGCGGCCTGCGACGTCGCCATGATCTGCATCTCGCTCGCCATGCCCGTGCCCTCGCTGGTCTTTCACGACCGCCTCATTCGGGTCGACTCCTGGGCCAACATAGTCATCATGTTCACCTACGACGCGTTCTGGTACACGGGCGTTCTCAAGCTGGGATTCATGGCGCTCAACAGGTGCGCACGCGCACACGCACGCACGCACGCGCGAACCAACAAGCTATACTCCTGGACACAGTGACGAGAGAAACAGCCGCTAATTTACACTCCAGTGAGTCGTGTCTAGAGCACACGAAGTAGAATACAACAAGTGGCTTATTACTGCACGTGCTGATACACGCATGACGTATACGCGCATAGCAACCAGTTTGTGAGTGCAATCATGACCGCTGTCCTTTCCTTCGTTCGTAGTTCATCCGTTTGAGCACGCATTACCCATGCGTTTGTCCAGAGCTAACGAAAGGGGGGAGGTTGTCATTTTGAATCTGCGTCTAGCCAGCGACGAGCGCAGAAAAAGAGGGCATGTTGCAGGTTCGTGAGCATCGTGTATCCCACGCGCTATCCCACCCTATTCTCGGCCCGCCGGACATTGCTGAGTCTGGCGGCGCTCTACGGTCTGGGCGCGGCCGTGTCCGCGCCGGTGCTGACGCCCTGCTGTCACATGGTGTGGGACCACCGCACCGGCATCACCGTCTACCTGCTGGAGGACTCGGCCTTCAACGTGGTCGACATGGCCGTCAACGGCCTCGTCGTCCTCATTATGGTCCTTTGCTACGCCGTCATTCTCTGGAAGGTCCGTCAGAGCGGACGGAACCTCAAGCGACACGACAAGCGCTCCCGAGCCTTCCTCCAACGGGTGGGTGAGTTGGAGACGCGGGGAAGGGATGATCGAGGAACGGAATGACGCAGTGTTGTTTGTCCCGGGAAAAATCCGCGCGACGCAATTAGCGGCCAGTCCGCGGGATAGTCCCTCATTTCCGCCCGAACGCCGACTCACGCTGAGAAAGCGGACAGTGAAGTGGCATAGGTACACCGCTGACAAAGTACGCAGAGTGCAGCTAGATCAGCACACGTGTACTTTCCACTGCCATTCTAATCGGTTGCTGGTTTAGATGGACAGCCAGAGCAGCGTGGACGGTTCGCCGGCGGTGGAGCCGCCGGTGGGAGGCGGTGACGAAGGGGCGTCGGCGGCACCGACTCGCAACTACAAGACGATGACGGCGCGAATGCGTTCGCAGTCGCGACTCCGCCTGCGCCTCCAGCAGCAGGTGTCGAGCCGGGAGATCCGCCTCTTCGTGCAGTTCTTCATCGTCAGCGTCATCTTCCTGCTGACGTGGAGCACCTGGCAGTGGCTGCCCTACGTCTCCGCCTCCAAGTGGGTCTATCTCACCGGCTCCACGCTCTTCTTCGTCAACAACACGGTCAACCCCACCGTCTACCTCATCTTCAACACCCAGCTCCGTGAGGAGATCCTAGCGCTCTGCTGCCGTTGCTGCTTCCTCCGCAAGCAAAGTGGGCGTCTCCTCTCTCCGGCCGAACTCACCACGGCCGCCACAGCGGTCACTGCTGGCTCCCAGCAACGGACCTCTCCTGCCGCCAACTGCAGAAGAAACGTTACCTTCCGAACGGAGCAGCAGAGCGACACCGCAGAGCAAAGATATATGCTATAGATCGGAGCTTATTGCACGCGACCGCAACATTTCTCGGTGACAGCTGACTGCACAGCAATAGGGCGAAAGACTGACAGATCTCTAGAAAGGTATATGTTGTGCACTAACGACTAAGATTCTACCATCGCGGAGTTGTACGAACGGTGTTATGTGCATCGCTTCATATCCAGAAATCTTGAGCTCGCAGGCATGCTGACTACGGTAGCACTTTTGCCCAGACAATTAGCATGTAGACTATAGAGCCAATATAGATTCGCAGTCGCTTCGCTTAAAAGTTCGTTTTCGTCATCCAGTTGTTTGACGTTTGTCGCCGATTTTCTACGCAATTGTTTTTGTTTTAAAATGTCCTCGTTGCCGGCGTTGTCGCGCCGCTGCTTCCTGCGTCGGCGGTGTCCGCTGCCCGCCAGGAATCGACAGACATTTTTCTGCTTGAGAGCTTCTAGCGGCGTCTCAAATCTTTCTGCCGACGCACTCTTGTCGCGTAGTGGGTGCCGCCGTCCACCGGCAGTGCCTTCTCCTTGGCCATCTGTTGCTGGAGTCTTCGAATTGAGAGCCAGTGTCTTCTTGGTGCCGAGAAGGCAGTTCCGGTGCTCCTCTGCCTTTGGGACCGAGGAAGACCGCTCGAAGGTCGAGCGAACCCTGGAGCTCATCAAGCAGGACCTACGTGCCCGCGAGGAGCGACCCGACAGCTCCGCGGGCGGCGTGAAACTGTCCAAGGCGACTTCGACAACGTCTGTAGAGCAAGAGAAGAAGAGGAAGTCGCTGGTGGGGAAGCTGCGGGAGGGCCTGTCCCACTACTACCACGGCTTCCGCCTCTTCGGCCTGGAGCTGCGTCTGTCGAGCCGGTACACGTGGCGCGTGCTCCAGGGCGCGCAGCTGACGCGCAAGGAGCGCCACCAGCTGTCGCGCACCCTCTCGGACCTGGGCAAAATGGTTCCGTTCGCCATCATCGTGCTCGTGCCCCTGCTCGAGTTCGCCTTGCCGCTCATCCTATGGCTCTTTCCCAACATGCTGCCCAGCGCTTTCCAGAAGGAGGACGACAAGGTCTGCTGGGCGGGTAGCCGCGAGCTGTGCACTGCATCTCTAAGTGTATTTGAGGAATGCGCAAAATGCGAAGCCGTTTTACGTACTCTGAAGTTGTAAAGTACGAAGCGAGGAAACGCTGTTGTCATTTGTGCATGGGAAATTGAGGAGTCGAGCTTCTGGAAACGGAACGCGTGGTTGGGGTGGGGTGTGTCGTGTGGGGTATTCTTCGTCCTGAATCGGGAGTGTAGGGAAGGGATATTGGGCCGGGGGGGGGGGGGGAATGCCATGGACAGCTTTTCTGTCTATCTGCGTATCCAATGTGTCGTTTCTTGCTTGCACCCCACCGGACAAGACAGCTCAACACCAGATTTTGTGTGTTTGTCACCACGTGTCAGTTGGACGACCTCCTCACAGGACGCGTTGCATATTTCAGCAGAAGAAGCTGCGCCGCCAGCTGCGCACTCGCTTTGAAATGGCGCACTTTCTGCAAGAGACCTTGGAGGAGGTATCGCTGAAACGCAACAAGGCCTCCAAGAACCCCGAGATCGCTTCCAAGGCGGTCGAATTTGCGCAGTTTATGAAGAAGGTGCGTTCCGTTGCGTATCTGTCTTTCTCAGCGTCGCATATTGCACACTCGCACGTACAACTCGCGCAGTTGAACTGGCTGTGTTGTTGGAGAATGGGCAACGCTAGGAGAATGGCCTATATAGCATACCTCTCCATGCCTTGCTCTCTGAAGGCACATAATTTGCCATAGACTCGGATGAACGCCATCTGCAAGCAATCTCAGGTGGCGAGCACGTGAGAATCCATTGACGGGGAAGTCGTCGTCAATGTATCCATCACGAATCGAACCAGGAACGGTGCGCGCAAGAGGCCGATTCTCTAGCACTAGGCTCATCTGCTGCACGTGTTGGATTGGCCCGGTCTGCGTGCAGATCCGCGAGGAGGGCACGTACGTGAGCAACGCGGAGCTGCTGAAGTTCTCGCACCTCTTCGAGGACGAGTTCACGCTCGAGAACCTGCCCCAGAGCAGTCTGCGCGCCCTCTGCCGTCTCGTCGGCATCCGATCCTTTGGCATTCAGACGCCCAACGTACTACGTCTGCAGCTACACCTCAAGCTACGCCAGCTCAGGGCCGACGACCAGGTTGGCTGCTCGCTGCGCAGGGAAGCAGAGCGCTTGTCACTGGCGGATAGCAGGAGGGGGTCCGAATTTGTTGACAAGGGGCCTGCCCGCGCACCGTCCCTGCATCCACGTTGTTGTCGTTGTCGTCGCCCAGCCCCGTTGCCTCTGCAGCTGATCGTGCGCGAGGGCGGCGTGGAGAAGTTGTCGGTGCTGGAGCTGCAGCAGGCGTGCCGGGAGCGCGGCATGCGCGCCCTGGGACTCACGACCGAGAAGCTCCGAACGCAGCTCAAGCAGTGGATCGAGCTGGCCAGGAACGACAAGGTGGGGGGAGGGGGGGGGGGGGGTAGGGCGACCACTGCCGATGCCCCGACGCGTGCTGCAGGTGCCGCCGACGCTGTTGCTGCTGTCGCGGACGCTCTACCTGCCGGAGGAGGTGAGCTTCACGGACCGCCTCAAGAAGATCGTCATGGACCTGCCCCAGTCAGTGGCCGAGAACACCCGGCTCGCTCTCAAGGACTTCGAAGGTCCGTCCGTCTCGTCCCCTCCCGCGCGAGCGAGCGAACATTGCTCCCAATGCGCAGGTGACAAGACGGATTACAAGGCTCAGTGGGAGCTGGTACGCACCATAGAGGACGCGTTGGACGCCGAAAGAGTGCAGAGGGCGAACGAGGCGGCCGAGGAAGAGAGGAAGAAGGTGATGCGGGGATGGCACAGTTTTGGCGCTAACTCTGGCGCTGTTGCAGAAGGAACGCGCCGAGAAGGAACTGCTGGAGGCTGCTGCTGCTGCGCCGGTCGCCGCCGAAGCGACTGACTTTGTCGCAGAGCCGAGCGCGGAGAGACCTGCCGAAGATGTCCTCGTCGCTGAGCCGTCGGTGTCGGCAGAGCCACTCCTGGACACGCTGCTCGTGGACAAGGTTCGAGCTAGCTCTTGTATTTTTTTCTGGAGAATTCGGCAATGCTGGCCCTAGGCGGAGACGCAGCTGGAGCAGCCGACCGAGGAGCAGCCAGCGGAGGCGTTCAGTCCTTCGGAGCTGCAGGCGGCAGCCGAGGCGCTGCAGGCTGCCGCGGCCAAGGTCTACCTCGAGGAGATTCGGGACCTCAACGAGCTCAAGGTCGACATCGAGGAGCACAAGAAGGTCGGTCGCCTCGGAACTCCCGCATTTGCTGTTGGCGACTCCATGCGCTTCTTTCTGTAGGACTTTGAGGAGCTGGTGGGCATCGACGAGTCGTCCAAGTGGAACAAGTCGAGGGCGGGCAAGAAGCTCGAGAAGCGCGTCACCAAGATGGTCGACCGCGTCGGCGTCCTCCTAGAGCGGCTACAGGTCGGCGGCACCTGTAGCTTTTTGTTGTCGTTACCGCCTAAGGCGAGCTCCGTGGTTCGGGTCTCGCCCTGGAGTTTCGTTTTTTTCGTTTTTCGTTTTTCGCATTTTTTTCACTTTTTCTCATTAAAAGCGGCTTTTAGGAGGAGCGAGCCAGGCTCTCTGAAGACGCTTCAGTCGAGGAGGCCGGCGCCGACGATTCGGACTCGTTCGTTTCGTCTTGTGTGTGTGTGTTGTCTGGCAGTAGTGTCTCGTGTGTGGTGCGTTCGTGGTCAGGACGACGCCGGTGGAGCAGCGGATGCGGGACCGTCGCCTGATCGTGGTGCGCGTGGAGCGCGCCCTGTCGCGCCTCGTCGACGAGGACACGGACGAGGCGAAGCTGCGCCGACTCACGGAGCTGCTCTGCGCGCTCGACGACGACAACGACGGCAACATCAACGTGAAGCTCGCCTTGGAGGTACGCTGACACCGAGTCGGAGGCCTCGCAACGGACGCCTGAGATCGTACCGGTCTAAAGGATCAAACTACGGTGTAAATGGCGTTTTGCTGTTTCATGGCCACACAACACTGAGTGAAAAGCACTCAAAAACGGTCGCTAAGTCTGTGGTGTGTGAAGGGTGTTCGCAAAATTGTTACAAGATACGGTGAGACCATACCTGTAACCGGGTCGGTCTGGAAGAGGGGGGGGGGGGGTAGCTGGCCGATTTTGGGTGGGCGCCCCCTGAGCAAAAAGTGGGGGGTAGCTGACCATTTTTTGACTTAAACTTATACTTTTTGGTCAAAAATGGGTATAAATAGGGTCTAAACAGTGTTATTTAGCTGTTTTGTGGTCATATAACACTGCAAAGCGCTGAAAAACACCAACAGTTACTCACTTTTATCGTTTTAGACATGACGAAAATCCTTTGGTAAAATTTCTGGGGGGTCGGGGGGCGGGTGGAGTTGGGTGGGTGTTGGAAAACTAGTGGGGCCCCCAAGCCCCCCCCCCCCCAGTTACAGGTATGGGTGAGACGCGACGACGGTTCAGGCGATCGAGTTGATCACAAACGAGGACAACGTCTCGATCAGTCCCAGCCAGGTCACGGACATCCTGAGGCTGCTCAAGAAGGAGGACCGCCTCGAGCAGACCAGCCAGGAGCAACTAGGCACCGAACGGGAAGATCTCACTAGCTCTGACGGAAACGACGTCGACCGCGACAGCGCAAAGGAGCGACGTTAGATAGCCGATAGATAGATAGTGACGCGGAGTAGAGGCCACGAACCATCAGCCCGACTTGGCTGTCGACTTGTGATCACCACGAATGGTTCATGCAAACCTCAGCCGATTTTGACTTACCGTAAACCCTATAATTAGCCCCCCCCCTATAATTATACACCCTCCCAAGACCACGTTGAGTTAATAAGCCCCCCATTAATTACGCCCCTTCCCTAAATGGACCATCGTCTGAAAGGCAGGCAACATTTTGCATGTCTGGGTATATGTATGGTCGCGTATGTGTATGTATGTACATGTATGTGCATGTGAGACTGTGTGAGAGTGTGTTAGAGTGTTCCAACGTGTGTGCACAGCGCCTTTTTCCCTTAAAAATCGCCTCCACGCGCCTTTCCGCCCACGAAGCTTCCCACACATCGACACTTCCAGTTTATAAGCCCCCCCCCTATAATTATACACCCACCTGGAGCTCGAACGAAACAATTAGCCCCCGGGGGGCTAATTATTGGGTTTACGGTATTACTATTTTTATTACCGGCCGTAGACGTACCGTACGCTGTTGTTTCACACAATGATGGGCCGACGTAAATATTAGCGGACGCCGCTCCGAAAGACAGCGCAACAGGTCGTTTCCCCCCTACTAGTTCCCCCCTGCACGTTTCCCCCTTCCGTTTGCCCCCTGTCGTTCCACCCCCCCCCCCAACAGCCAACTTTTTTTGTTTAATAATGAGTCCATTGTGCTCAACATTTTTTTAAGGGCGATATGCTAAACGATGCCAACGACATGGTACGCCGCCGTAGCCGCAGCCGCGTTGATTCTAAAAAAATACGTAGACTGGGAGTATGGAACCGTACGTTCTTTAACGCGTTGACTCCTTGGCATTCGCCTAGTTGTATCTGCCCGCCGTTTGGGTGGGAGTAACCGATAGCGGAGTTGCTGGCGTCCACTCCTTCCGAGCGACCGGTGACAGCTGACAATGTGCTCGACGTCACTCTTGAGGCAGTGACACGTTATTTTATACTGGAGGTACAGGTCCCGCAGGCGGACGGACGCCTGCCGTCCTCGGCAAGCTAGTAGACTGCTGGAAGCTGCGGTTGGTCTTTCGCGCGACCTCCGTGGCGCTCCCGACGGACGAAACCGACTACTAGCACCACGTTCGTCGTCTTCACCCAGTCGATCCTTGCGGCGTAACTGCTGAAGACGTCCGAAGATCTGCTGGGCGATCGTCTTCCCGTTCATGGGGGGGGGGGTGGTGAGAGTGATGTCAGGCAGGTAGGCGAGCATGCAGCGTCCGAGCTGGTCGTTGTCGATAAGGACGGTGCGCTCTGCCGAAGCGCAGCGAGTCGGCGGCGCCGCGAGGCACTGTTGTCGGTTTGATCGCTGACGAGGCGCTCGATTGCTGCGCCAACGTGCCGGCCGAAGTGGCCGGTGCCGCTGGTTTGGGTGGGTGGACGGTGCCGCGGAGGCAGAGCCCGTCAAGTTCGGCAGCAAGTCTAACCGAGACGAGACTGCTCGCTTCGCCGAAGAAGAAGAACCTGCTGGTAAGCAGATTCAGTGTATCTATGTACTGTATCTCCATATACCATAATCTACTCTTGACCGAGGGCACCGCGGTAGTCTAGGCTGCGAGGCAGCGAGGGACAGACGTGGGTGAGCAGGATTCATTTGAGCGTGGCTTCTAAAAGGTGTTGACACGTGGTGTTGTCCGCTGGTCAGTTGCGTTAGGACGTTTGGAAATCGAACACAATGGGGTCGCTCGAACAATGGAACACATCGTGATCGCTACAATCAACATCGATCGACCTGATTCTGATATACAAGTATCGAACCGGAACGCTGAGGGCAGAAGGAGTGGACTGTGTCAAAGTTGCCGAGTGGAAGTGGCCGAGTGCGCTGGTTCCTCATCAACTGGTCTCAAGTATCGCTGTCTATGGATTTGTTTCCGTTGTACACACGGAGAGTTAGGGAGCGAGTGAGGGACACGGGCACAGAGGCCAACGCTTGCTGCTCAAAATGCTTTTGTTCCATCCTCCTCCCCATCGTCGTCGTGGTCGTCGTGGTCGTCGAGCCTCGCCTCGGCCTCTACGAGTTGTTGCTCGGCTTCTCCGACTCGCAGCTCGAGCGTCTCCACTCCTTGGCGCGTGTCCTTGAGGCTCTCTTCCAGCTTGCTCAGCCTGCGACGCGACAGCGGCACGCGTCGTTGGGTTGTGGTGACGAGGGCACACGGCAATCGCTCACGAGCGTCGCTCCAAGACGTCGAGGATGCTCTGCACTTGAGAGGAGTGGCGCTTGTTCTTCTTGGCGTAGTGGCCCAGATATTGGACCTTCTTCTTTTTGAACCCCTTCGGGGCAACGTTGGCGATGCCGAGCAGCTGGTGGAGAATCACCGTCCCGTGATGGTGGCTTCCCCCTCGAGCCGTCAGTTCTTGCACCAGCGCGTTGACCGACTGCTCGGCGTCGACCTGAGGAGGAGCAATATCGCGAGGAACGGAATTTTTCCAGACGCAGTCCGGCTTTCCCACTTATCATTGTCTCTTACGCACCTCGGACACGGTCGCCACGTGTCCAAACATGGGGTAGAGGTTGATCGCGTACATGGCTGGACCGCCCGCCTTCTTGAGTCGGAGCAAGTAGCGGGCGGGCTTGCCGCCGGAGAACAGTTCGGGTTTCTGCTCGGCGACGTTGACGAGCGCGAGAAAAGTGGTGTTGTCGCAGTTTGGCACTTCCACCAGTCGCTCCAACAACTCCACATGCTCGCAGAGGTCCTGGAACGGAGGCGACGCCGTTACGTTGCCGGCTGGCGATAACCGGTGGGATTACCGTGCAACTCAAACATCTTACTTTCTTTTTAAGATTAAGAAACGTCAAAATTGTCAAAAAAACCAGTTTTATAGTATATAAACCCCAAAATGAACTTAGCAGCTTTTTTCTACATTATTTTTTTTTATTAAAAAATTAGCATTTTTACCCGAGCCTGGGTACCTACTTCGGGTCGATTTTGCGAAATCGCCCAGACCAGGTTGGCGATTCTGGCACTGACGTTGCGAACGTCACCGTCCAGGGAATTTAGGGCCACAGCCAGTAACTTTTCCAGCTTGTCAGACACTTTTTCACGCAACTTCTCAGAGCCGCCGGAATACGCGACTTCAAGTATGGCTGAAATCCGTGGTGAGGTATATACAAAACCTATACGTATGCCAGTGCGTCACTGTGCTCGTGTCGTGTTAATGTGTCCAAACTCCAAACTATGTACAATGCTATGTAGTTAGGCTAGTGCAGCTGTTTTGGACTCAGGAGTCGTTTGCGGCCCCATGTGGCCCCATAAGAATATTCATGGACTACGGTATCGATAGAAATCGACTATGGTATCGATCAAATCAAAAGTGTCTTCTGAAAATTGTGAAAACATCAACATTCAACAGCACTCGGCGACTCTCGATGTACTTTTCTGCAGGGTCGTGTCGGTCGTGTCGGTGGCACGATTTTGCGGTATCCACGATCTGGATAGTACAATCTACGCCGTGGTTTCCACTGTCCACGAAGCCGTCAGCTGCCCTAGGCGACTGCAGATGTACTTTTCCGCAGGGTCGTGTCGGTCGTGTCGGTGGCACGATTTTGCGGTATCCACGATCTATACAAAGCGCTGAGCTGCGCCAGGCGCTGCTGATGTCTTTTCCGCAGGGTCGTGTCGGTCGTGTCGGTGGCACGATTTTGCGGTATCCACGATCTATACAAAGCGCTGAGCTGCGCCAGGCGACTCCTGATGTACTTTTCGGCAGCGTCGTGTCGGTCGTGTCGGTGGCACGATTTTGCGGTATCCACGATCTATACAAAGCGCTGAGCTGCGCCAGGCGACTCCTGATGTACTTTTCCGCAGGGTCGTGTCGGTCGTTCTGGTGGCACGATTTTGCGGTATCCACGATCTATACAAAGCGCTGAGCTGCGCCAGGCGACTCCTGATGTACTTTTCCGCAGCGTCGTGTCGGGCGTGTCGGTGGCAGATTTTGCGGTATCCACGATCTATACAAAGCGCTGAGCTGCGCCAGGCGACTCCTGATGTACTTTTCGGCAGCGTGTGTCGGTCGTGTCGGTGGCACGATTTTGCGGTATCCACGATCTATACAAAGCGCTGAGCTGCGCCAGGCGACTCCTGATGTACTTTTCCCCAGCGTAGTGTGTTCGTGTCGGATTGGTACCGCTATCAAAGCGTGAGCTCGCCAGGCGCCCTGATGTTTTCCGAGGGTCGTGCGGTCTCGGTGCGATTTTGCGGTATCCCGATCATACAAGCGCTGAGCTGCGAGGCGCCTGATGTACTTTTCCGAGGGTGGGTGGTGCGTTTCGGAACGACTATCAAAGCGCTGAGTGCGCAGGCGCCTGATGTATTTTCCGGCGCGGGTGTGGTTTTGCGGTATCCACGATCTATACAAAGCGCTGAGCTCGCCAGGCGCTGGTCTTTCCGCAGCGGGGGGTTTGCGGTATCCACGATCTATACAAAGCGCTGAGCTGCGCAGGCGCCCTGATGTACTTTCCGCAGCGTTGGCGTTTGCGGTATCCCGATCTGGATAGTACAATCTCGCCGTGGTTCCCTGCCCGAAGCGGCGAGGCGCAATGTACTTTTCCACAGGGCTGGGTCGTCGTGCGATTTTCCCCCACTCCATTCCCATCCTATTGCTCTAGTGTTTTTATGCGTTTGAGTTCTCTCTCATTGGTTTTTGAGGCTTCTCTAAGCTCCAGGACGCCCCCTCCCGCTCTCCCCCACCCCTTCCCTATTGCCTCTGGTGGCTTTTCGGTGTCTTTGCGCAGCCTAATCTTCTGCCTACATTTGGGTGTTTTGACGCGACCTTTCTGCACCTAAGCTCCAGGCATCGCCACCCTCCCGCTCTTCCCCCACCCCATTCCCTATTGCCTCTGAGTGGTTTTCGGTGCGCTTTTGCGCAGCCTAACTCTGCCTACATTTGGGTGTTTTGTCTTTGTCGCTTTTCTGAACAACAAAACGCATGAGTATGCCTGTTGTTTTGTACATGGGATTTTCGCAACGTGGTGAGCATTTTTATTTAATTTTTAATTTTTAAAAAAGCGCTGAGCCTTATTTAATTTATTTAAATTATGTAATTAATTTAATTGTTTTTTTTTTACCTGCATGTAATTTGAAGTTCAATTCAGTTCTAGAGACTGAACCATTTTGTTGGGTGCGACGCGCGACGCCAATAGAAGCGGTGGAACGCCCAAGATAACGGACGCTCTCGCTTCGTCTATCGCATAAAAAAATACGAATTTTAAATAGTAAATAACATAATTGACTATCCTAAAGTAATCACTGACTCCCGCTTCGGACAGTGAAACCACGCGAATTTACTATCCAGATCGTGGATACCGAAAATCGTGCCCGACCGACCGACATGACCCTTGGAAAAGTACATCTGGATCGCCGCTTCGGAAGTGAAACCGCGAATTTATTAATGTATCGAAAATCGACCGACCCCTTAAAATATCTCAATAAGTCTATTTAACACGCTCCCCGACGCCTTGAAAAGTACTCTGGAGTCGCGTTCGTGAATAACACGCGTAGATTGAGTTCAGACTGATCGAAAATCGGCGACGCCGACACGACCCTGAAAAATACATCTGGAGCCGCCGTTCTAAGTAACACGGTAGATGTTAGATCGTGATACGAAAATCGTGCCGACGCCGACGACCTAAATAATCTGGACTCCCGCTTCGTGAAGTAACCACGCGAGATTTATATCAATCTGAACCGAAAATCGTGCCCAACGACCGACACGCCCTGGAAAAAGTACATCTGGAGCGCGCTTCGTGAAGTGAACCACGTCGTAATGTACTATCCAGATCGTGGATCGGAAAATCGTGCCGACACGACCGACACGCCCTGAAAAGTCATCTGGGACCGCTTCGGAAGTGAACGAGATGCTAAGATCGTGACGAAAACGCGCGACCGACGCCTGGGAAAAGTACATCTGGAGCCCCGCTTCGAATAACACTCATCTATAGATCGTATCCGAAAATCGTGCCCGACACGACGCTGCGGAAAAGTACATCAGAGCTGGTAGTCGAACATAACGGATGGCCAGTTAAAAGCGACGCAACTGTCTGGCCCTGTTTTGACAAGCAAGCGACAATTTGACAACTTCATGCTGCTCGTAGCGTAAGCCTAAGCAATCCCTCCGGGTTCAATCTACGATTAACAACGATGTGCATGTAATAACATTACAATCAGAGGAGGGTTTTAAAGTTAGAGGATGACGCTCTGACAGGGCGGGTTAGAACTCCGACACCTAGCAATGCCCCCCCCCCCCCTACGACTCAAACAAACAATTGAGGCAAATGAGAGAATTTTTGTTGACTACACCCTAAATTTAACTTTCAATTCGTTCAAGTTGCTAGTACCTAAGTCAACAGTGCCAAGTGTGTTAATGATGCGTACGAGCGTGTGCGAGCGCGTGCTGCGTTGTAGTCACAAGTCTCAAGACACTTGCTAAGTGCTGCGTCGGAGGGATTGGAGAGGAAGGCGTCGACGGGATCGATGATATCGTCGAGCATGTCTGCCATGCCATCGATGGCGATGTATCCCATTATCGATCGCGCAAAATCGCCAATAATCATGAGAGACGGTGGAAAGTCCACGGCGGTGGAACCGTCCGTCCAGTCGGAGAGCGGCTTGAGAAACTGGCGCGCGTACCTCTTGTAACCCTTCACGTCGTTCCTCTTCTGCAAATCTTGTGCGTTCAGCCGGTAATGGTGCAACACGGTCCCTCAGCCTTTAATACAACCTCCTTTTTTCCTAGCGCCCAGCCCATAGAGTATGAAGTACACCTCCAAAGATTCCATGCAAGCAGTTTCAACTTACTACATTGCACCAATAAATGCACAAAACAGAACAGTGTAAGAAGAGCTAATGTTTGCTTCACATGAACATCTTGAATTTGTTCATGCGTGTCAGCCGCATGCATTTGCGTGGCATTTGTGTGAACAAAACCTGTTCATTCATGAGGAGCCCTTTCTGGATTCCTTGATAAAGACTCGATCGAATGTGCGAGTAGTCCTTCTCGTCGTCGGAAGCCATAGCCGCTTCGTTAAGGAGGGACTGGTGCAGCTCTTGAAATAATTCAAACAAGTCCGCAATGATCACTTCGTTGATTGAGGTGAGACTAGAATACTCAGTAAATCGAGACAAAATTCACTCAAAATCTAGTAAAAAAAAATTACCTGATGGAGTTGAGAAAACACTCTAGCATATCGCTGTATGGAAGCGAGCTTTGAAACCGCTCGCCATCCGCGTACTTTTGCACAAACTGCCTGAGTTTAGGGATAACCTTTGGTTTCAGTTGCTGCACTTCAGTGCCCTAAATATCAGTAAACCATTTATGTACTTTCAGTGGCAGGTAAAGCAAAAGAAGCAGCACCGTCCACATGGGCGTTTCCACATCGGTAAACCACCAAAAAAACTCTTTGCAGCACACACCCAAGTAGTCGTTTGGGGCGCAGACAAATCTGTACGCCAACTCGGCCAGGACAAAACTGTTCTGTTGAATGAACTTTTGCTTCCTAGAACAACATTTATGGGAGGCCTACGGAGTCGGTTTATTCTTACAATGTATATGTACAGCCACTTGGAAGCTGTCAACGCACCGAAATAGGTCGGTGAGCCTACTGCAGAGTGCTCCATAAGCGTCCAAGAGTTCCTCCTTTTGTTTCTGCGCAAGCAGCGGCAGCTGCAGTTCCGCTGAGATCTCTTGCTCCACGACCGCTCGCAGCAACTTCAGAGACAGTTGACTGTCTTTCTGCAGACAACAAGAGGAAGATTTCGTTGTATTGGGCAAGAGTTTTTTTTGCAAAACGAATTTGTCCCCTCCGAATTTTTTCCTTGTTCCCCTGATCAGGTACCACGATGGTACACACACCACGCCATGGATGCACAATTGCAGACAGGTAACTTCCCTTCTCTGAATCCATGACCTAAGAAAAATTAAACGTTTGAGACAGTACAAACCCATGCTTTTGGTGACTCAAAAATAGGGGTAGCCTTGAGAATATCGGTCGCTGCTTTGACAGTGTGCAGATATGGTTTCTTCAAACACTGCACAACGGCGTGGATTCGCTCTTCTGCGTCATAGCTCTCTAACCTAGACAAAACGAATTTCCCTCAGTATTGGACATTAGACAAAACAACAAAAATAGCTGCCTTGGACCTTGATTGACTCGTAGCTTCGTGAAATAAATCGGAGTGTATCAATTCATAGGCGGCTTCTGAACTATCCACTTTTTCCAAGTTGTCTAGCACATCCGCTACAGTGAATTCTGAAAGGGGCGTGTCGACGCACACACGCCAGGACGCACATAAATCCATGCTATAGATTAGACGAACCAACCACTATGACCACTGGAATCGACCACTACGAAATCCTCAGGTGTGCCGGGGTGTTCTCCATCGCTGGTGCGGGTTGCGCGCGCGACTTGCGCGAGGGTATTGGCGAGCAGCTGGCTGGCTGGCAAGCGATCCTTGCGCTCCCATGCGATCGCGCTCGAACACAAGTCGCGCAGTTCCACCGGCACGTGGTTCCACACTGGCAGATTCTTCACGGGATTGCTCATGCCCAGATAGTAAATCACCTGGAGACAGTGCCGTGTTTCCGTTGCTCAAGAATACATGTAACCGGGTTTTTGAAGTGGGGGAGGGAGGGTCGGAGACTATTCTGGGGGGGGGGCGAGGGGGCAAGCAGATTTGAAGAGGGAGGGTGTGTCAGAGGGTCAAAAGTGTACCTAAACAGTGTCTAAATAGGCAATTTTTGGTCAAAAATTGGTAAAAATAGGCTATAAATGGCGTCATTTAGTTGCTTTGGGGTCAAAAAACACTGAAAAAGACGAAAAATACGCTACTTTTTACAGTTGTAGACAAGTTTAAAACTTTAACTTTTAAACTTTATTTTTGACGACAACCACCTGACACAGCACAATGGCCGTTAACTAGATCACAAGATCACAGGGCGGCGCCGTATACATAACATGGGCGTTGTTCTGCCACGAAGCAAGGTGGGCCCCCACCTGGCACTGATTTTAGGCCGAAGCCGCGGTACAGCCAGAAACCGGAGCAATTGTGGTTTAAACCCCTTGCCCAAGGGGGTAGCTGTGGTTTTCGCCCAGCAAGGAATCGAACCCCCGACCTCGCGGTCAGGAATCGAACGCCTTATGGACTACGCCACAGCCCCACAAGTTGGAAAACTTTCGGAAAATTCTGGGGGGGGGAGGGTTGGGGGGGGGCTGGCGAGGGGTAGCTTTTGACCTGGGGGGTGGGCAAGCCCCCCCCCCCCAGTTACATGTATGTGCTCAAGGCAGGAACCTACTAGTATAGGTTACATTGAGAAGGTTACATTGAGTACGGCTGTTTGCGCAGTTGGGCTAAGGCGTTGGCTCCAAACCGCAAGGTGCGGGGTTCAATCCTCAGCGTGGCAAGACTGCCAATAACAGTAACCCCCTTGGGCAAGGGGCTCACGCAAAAAGCCCCCTGATCGCAGTTCTCATTGAGAATCGATCTTGTATATGGCAGTGTTAACCAAGGACCCCTCGGTCCCCCTCTCGCCTGAGACTTCGGTCTCAAACCCTCAAAAAAAAAAAAAAAAAAAAAAAAAAAAAGAAGATGCACAATCAATTTAGTAATTTAAGATTTGGAAAAGGAAAATTTGTCAATATTAAAAACAAATTCACTACCCTAGCCACGTCCATGAGCTCTCCGTCTTCTGTGCTCCAAAAAAGGCACTTTGCATAGAGACCAGTCAAGGTCAAGCCCATGGCGTAGACGTCGGACAGACGAGGATGCCTCTCTTGTCGCAGAATCTTTTCTGGCGGGTCATAATAGACCGTTCCCAGGGGCTTGTCCGTGTCCATGGTCTGGGTCATGACCTCCTTCATCTGCGCCAGCCCAAAATCGCACAGCTTCACCTGGGAGAGATCGTCCGTGACCTGAACGGCAAAAAATGCTCCAGCGTTCTCCCGGAAAACCGCGTCCATTGACACCAGAATGTTGTTGGGATGAAGGTCGCAGTGGCAGAACCGCTTGGCGTGCACGAACTCGAGGCCGCGCCAGCACTCGGCGGCGACTCCGAGGCGCTGCTCGAGCGTCAGCGTCGACTGGGGTCTGCAGAAGCGCAGCAGGGAGCCGCCCTCCACCAGCTCCATGACCAGCACCAGACGAGCCTCGGACTCCACGCGATTTTCGGCGCAGTGCAGTCGCACGATGTTCGGGTGATTCAGCTGCCTGCAAGCGCGCACCTCACGTGCTGCACCTCACCTCATTTCCGTTCCCAGTCCGCTAGCGTCACGTCCCTGACATGTCACGAGCAAGCGCGCACCTCACGTCACGTGCCGTCCTTTCCATCCCACAACCCTTTCCACCTCCACTCACCCGAGAATCTCGGCCTCCCTCATCCCAACGGCCGCCTTCGCGTCGTCCGTCACCTCCATGATTTTGACCGCCACTTTGTGGCCCTTCCAAAGGCCTCTGTACACCTTGCCGAAGCCGCCCGAGCCAATTAGTCCGCCGTACTTCACCTCGTCAGCCATTTTCCTGTCGGTGTACTGCCGTACACTATCTGGGGTCTGCTGGGGTAAAGCCTTCTTCGGACAAGCGACACAAACGCTCGCTTCTTCTCACTGATAAGAGCCGTCGAGAGGGCCGCCTATGAGCGCAGCACAGGCGGACGGAAGACGTTGAGAGGAGGACATTCTCGTTGTCACGCGCCGTTTGCGGCAGCTGGCAGTCGTTGCTTGCCTTCCCCAGCGCTGTAGTGTACGTAGTACACACAAGACGCGGCTCGCCCGCCCGCCAACAGAGTTATGTACATCTACCTACGGCGTGTTGCATGTAGTGCTGTCCTTGGCATTAACTCTCCAATACACATTTTGGGTGCGTGTGGTAACTAGTAATGGACATTGTAGCAAGAAAAAAAGCTTCAGTTTGCCACGTCGACAGCTCAGACATGACCCGTCTCAGCCTCTGTCTGTGTGAGAAAGTGCGAACAGTTGTAAGTGACTGGGCCGACTGTGGGTGACTGTGGGACGTGACTGCGGAAGCGACTGCGCCGCGCCCTTCTCAACGGCTCCTATCAGTGACAACAAGCGAGCGTCTTTGCGTCGCTTGTCCGAAGAAGGCTTCACCACAGCAGACCGCAAATAGTAGACGGCGGAACACGGACAGAAAAATGGCTGACGAGGTGGAATACGGAGGTCTAATTGGCTCGGGTGGCTTCGGCAAGGTGTACAGAGGCCGTTGGAAGAGCCACAAAGTGGCGGTCAAGATCATGGAGGTGACGGACGACGCGAAGGCGGCCGTTGGGATGAGGGAGGCCGTGATTCTCGGGTGAGTGGAGGCGAGAAGGCTTGTTGTTGTTGCTGCTGTTGGATCAAGAACACGACATGCTGGGAGGCCGTCATTGGCCCATATAACACACCCACACCCATGGCGCCTTCCTATCGCCATCAGTAGAAGCAGCGTCAGCATCCATGTCGCAAGAACGCCATCAGCAATCTAGAACAGCGACAGACAAGACAGCACGAGAAATTCTATTAGACAGGGAGATCCTCGTTAGTGGACCCATCAAAAATCGAACCCAGAACGGTGCACGCAACAAGCGGATTCGCTAACACTAAGGCCACCCGATGTTCCCGGTGGAAACGCTAGCGGACTGTGAACGGAAATGACGGCACGTGAGGTGCGCACTTGCAGGCAGCTGAATCACCCGAACATCGTGCGACTGCACTGGGCGGAGAACCGCGTGGAGTCGGAGGCTCGTCTGGTGCTGGTCATGGAGCTGGTGGAGGGCGGCTCCCTGCTGCGCTTCTGCAGGCCGCAGTCGACGCTGACGCTCGAGCAGCGCCTCGGAGTCGCCGCCGAGTGCTGGCGCGGCCTCGAGTTCGTGCACGCCAAGCGGTTCTGCCACTGCGACCTCCATCCCAACAACATTCTGGTGTCAATGGACGCGGTTTTCCGAAAGAACGCTGGAACATTTTTTGCCTTTCAGGTCACGGACGATCTCTCCCAGGTGAAGCTGTGCGATTTTGGGTTGGCGCAGATGAAGGAGGTCATGACGCAGACCATGGACACAGACAAGCCCCTAGGCACCATCTATTACGACCCGCCAGAAAAGATTCTGCGACAAGAGAGGCACCCGCGTCTGTCCGATGTCTACGCCATGGGCTTGACCTTGACCGGCCTCTATGCAAAGTGCCTTTTTTGGAGCACAGAAGACGGAGAGCTCATGGACGTGGCTAGGGTAGTGAATCTGTTTAAATATTGACACCATTTTTTTTCTGATTCCTTCATCCAATTGCCTTGCTTGCCTTGCCCATTGCCTCCCGACCCTTTTCCAAATCTTACATTAGTAAATAGATTGTGCATCTCCTTCTCACTACATGTACCCTATACTAGTACGGTAGGCTCCTGCCTTGAACAACGGAAACACGGCACTGTCTCCAGGTGATTGTCATTTGGGGCCTGGGCATCCCCGTGACCATCTGCCAGTGTGGAACCACGTGCCGGGTGAACTCGCGGGCTTGTGTTCCAGCGCGGTCGCATGGGAGCGCAAAGATCGCTTGCCAGCCAGCCAGCTGCTCGCCAATACCCTCGCGCAAATCGCGCGCGCAACCCGCACCTGCAATGAAGAGCAACCCGGCACACTTGAGGATTTTGTAGTGATCGACTCCAGTGGTAGTAGTAGTGAGTTCGACGTTTTGGGTCCACCTTTTGAATTTGCGCCATTTTGCGTGTTTTCGGTTTTGCGTGTTTTCGTGGGTTACTGTAGGTTACTGTAGCGTGTAAATTTGAATCTAACCGCGGGAAAGTCGATTTAATTATTTTAATTTATTTTATTTTGTATTTTTTTATTTTATATTTAAATAATTTACATTATATTTATATTTAATTACAAAGTGATCTGAGTGATTTGGCAAATAATTGATCAAGTATGATCAGCATGATTGACCATAATATGACCAAAGTTTGACTGTGGTCTGGTATGACCTGTTTCATGTGAAACATGAATTTTGCGGGTGACATGTCAAGACATAATGCATTAAATTTCTATGCAAATTGAACAACTATTGATTTTGTGATTTGGTCTAGGCATTATTTTCGCATGGTCTGCATTAACTGCAGGTTATTTGGGTGTGATTGAACATAGCTGGTGTGGCATGATTTACATATAATCTACATTAACCATGTGTTATTTTGGTGTGACTTGTGTGTGATTGGGTAGTGCATGATTGGGTAGTGTGACCTACATGCTATCTTGGCATGCCATTGGGCATGATTGCCATGACCTATGCATTATCTGATGGATGTGATCTGAGTGATTTGGTAAATAAGTGATCAAGCATGATCAGTGTTATTGGGCATGATTTTCACATGGATGGAATTAATTACATGTTATTTGGGTGTGATTGAATGAAGCTGGTGTGTGATTGGGTATAATTTACACATAATCCACATTACCTGTGTGCTATTTGGGTGTGATTTGTCATGACTGCTGTATGATTGGGTATGACCCGTATGACCTATATAAAGGGTGTTTTTTTTAAACTGCACAATTTATTTTTTGAATTTTTTTTTTGTTTTTGGATTTTTGTTTTTTTTTTTGACTTTTATTCCTTTTTTTTGTGTTGGTTTGTTTTGTTTGTTTTGTTGTGGCATGTAATCTCTCGGGGATCGAAGGGGCTAAGGTTATGTCTATGTAGAATGTTATTTGTGTTTTTATAGATCTTCGTTGGTGTTTATCCCTTTTGCTGGTGCTCTCAGTGGGGGTGGGTGGCTCTCACATGCTTCTCTTCTTTGCCAATCCGCTAAAAACTTAGGGATATGTGCGAAATTGAGCTGCCTACAAGATGGCATTAACCTTTTCGAGCCAGTTTGGAATTTGCAGTGTAACTGGACAAATTCAAATGTGATGTAAAAATCACGCATGGCTGAGCCTTTTGGCACCAAAATGCTTTCTTCAAAGTCTGAAATGAAAATCAGAAAAACAACGATTGCACTGAATGTAAGGTCAATCGAATGATTAAGCTGAGACAGTTCTAAGTCCCCATGTTTTACAGAATCCAACAACGTTTAATTTTTTAGAGTGTTGTGTAGAAAAAGTTGATTTTCAGTGTTTTGATCTGCAACTGTGTAAGCATAAAAAACTGGCTCAAAAAGGTTAATGCCATCTCGTAGGCAGCTCAATTTTGCACACATCCCCAAGTTTTTAGCGGATTGGCCAAGAAGAGAAGCATGTGAGAGCGTGAGAGCCCCCAGTCAAAATGGGCAAATTTGGACTTCGCGTTTGAATGACCATTACTTCATGGATACAAATCCGATTTCGAAAATTCCTTTTCTAGACAAAACCCTAAAGTCTTGGGCGTCTTTGGTTCAAATTTCACGGTGATCAGATTAGGGAATAGAAAGTTATTCAAAAAATACATTGTGCAGTTTAAAAAAAAACACCCTATGCATCCTTGGCATGTAATATTGGAAATGATTGGTGTGACCTATGGGGTGATTAATGGTTGTGACTATTGGAAATGATTGGTGTGACCAATGGGTGATCTGATTGATTAATAAATGTGATCAGTGTGAACTGCACCTTTTTGAATAAGGGCATGGATGCAGGTACAGCACTGTAGACCACGAATGCTTGAAAATTTTTACACTTACCATGTCATGCACTGTACTGAATACTCACTCTGAATTGTGCTGGTGACAAAATGTATTTTGGGTGATTGGCATTGGCATGAAATGCATGTAATTGGTAGGTCATTGTGCAATGTGTTTACAGAGAACATGCTCTACCATGTGCAGCTGTGCAAATTGCTGGGCAAATTGGTTAGTAGTGCTGCTACAACTTAGCAAGTTGGCCTATCACATGCTCTTTATTGGTAAAGTGCCTGTCACGCACTGCTCTTATCAGTAAACGTGTTCAAACGAGCATTGCGCCTGTCACACCCTGTCACACGCTGTCACTCGCTGTCACCAGCTCTTATCAGTAAACATGTTCAAACGCGCCAGTCACGAGTCTTGGGCACTGTGCCAAGTCACTTATCAGCTACCATGTTCAAACGCATTTGCCTGCCTTAACCCTGTCATGATTGTCTAGATGATTAACCACTTATGGCTGTACCCTCATCTCTCTCTCCCTCGTTTTGTCCTCATCTCTTGGGGTAATGCAGTGAGGTAGAAGTTTTGCATAGTCTCATTGAAAACAAATGGTGGTCAAGGAGAGGTTAACAACACATGTCTTGTGATATTAATTTGCCAAGCATACTGGCCAACTACAGATGCATGCTGGTGCATTTCTTGGTGAGGGCTACACACCTCAAAGATTGACCTGGTGAACATGAAGCTCAAGGTCCCTGCCTGCAAGAGGCAGACTTGCTGCTGTGATCAGTGATCAGTGATCTATATAGTCACAATCTGTTTCATCTACCATGTTTACTATGGCACTGTGCCAAAAGCCCTAGCCTGTCATGGTGTGTGGCTTGTAGTGGCCAGGCTGGTAGACCATTAATGCTGGACAATGTAATCATTGCAAAAAACAAATGAGCAATTTGAAAATATTTTCAAGATGAAAATGAGAAATGAGGAGCAGTGAATAATAAATGAGAAATGCAAATTCCAGCACAAACAGATGAATTTTAGACCATATCTGTGCATGTGTGTGTGTGTGTGTGTGTGTGTGTGTGTGTGTGTGTGTGTGTGTGTGTGTGTGTGTGTGTGTGTGTGTGTGTGGACATGAAGCTCAAGGCCTGCAAGAGGCAGACTTGCTGCTGTGATCACTGATCTATGTAGTCACAATCTGTTTCATCTACCATGTTTGTCTTGGCATTGTACCCAAAGCCCTAGCCTGTTATGGTGTGTGTGACTTGTAGTGAGGCTGTAAACCACAAATGCTGCTGGTTTTGTAATTGCTGCAAGAGAAACCAAATGAGCAATTTGAAAATATTTTCAAGATGCAAATGAGAAATGAGGAGCAGTGAATAATAAATGAGAAATGCAAATTTGGACAAACACATTGATTTTATCTCTGTGTGCATGTGTGCATGCATGCGTGCATGCGTGAGTGCTGTGATGAACAGCATAGGCAAATTGAACAGTCCATCAAACTAATCAGCATAGCAATGCACTCACCACAGCTATTGTTTCTATTGCCTTGTCATGTCTGTGCACAGTGAAGTGTTGCAACTCTGCAGTGTGTGCTAGCTAGGGTGGTGCCATGCACTGCCATTTACTGATAAGGATGCACTAGTGGTCTGGCTAACAGCAGTTTCACCATGTACCCACAGCCTATGTGACCTAATGCAGTCAGCGTACATGAAGCTACAATGTATAGCAACAGTAGTAGTCTGAAGCAATTTAAAAGCCCTAGTATGCAGATGATACACACATGTCTCAAGCATACATACAATACAGCACTAGCACTATGACTGGCACACAGACCCCAGATGCACAACAATTATGACTGGTACACAGACAATGCACAGGTATGGCTAGTATCATGACTGTCATGCAGACAATGCACAAGTATGACTACCACTGTCTCCAGCACACTGACAATACAGCACTGACACTATGACTAGCACACAGACAATGCAAAGGATGAAAAGAACAGAGACAAGCAGACAAGCAAAGCAGCACAAGCACAAAGACAAGAAGACAAAACACAAGAGAGACAAGCACACCAACAAAAAAAAAGGAAGGAAACCACAACAAGACAGCACACAGACAAAACACACAAGAGACCAGCACACAGACAATGCAGCACTAGCACTATGACTGGCACACAGACAATGCACAAGGATCTAGTAGCTTAGCACAAAGACAATACATACATATGTCTTGCATGCAGACAATACACAAGGGGACAGTGCAGCGGCCTCATGGCTAGTACTATGCTTTGCACACTGACAATACATCCATTTGTCCAGCACACAGGCACAGTCTACCACACAAGCAGGTCTAGCATGTAACCCATACATGAGGATGGCTGCCACTGTGTGTAGAACACAGACAATGGTCAATGATGGCTAGCACTATAACTAGCACGCAGGCAATACACAAGGATAGTTAGCACAAAGACAATACACATGTCTTGCATGCAGACAATGCACAAGGATAGCTAGCACTTGCAATGGACACAGACAATGCACAAGTATGGCTAGTATCATGACTGTCATGCAGACAATACACAAGTATGACTACCACCTGTCTCCAGCACACTGACAAGGCAGCATTAGCACTATGACTGGCATGCAGACAATACACAAGTATGGCTACCACTGTCTCCAGCACACTGACAATGCTTGCACTAGCACTATGACTGGATAGACAATACACAAGTGAATCTAGCACACCAACAATACATATGCTATTCTCACCGACATATGTTTTTGTGATTTGGCTACCACTACATGACTAGTAGACAGACATAACGCCTGTCTGCAATGCCAGATGGCGTTTTGCTGGCCGGAGGCCAATGACAATATGCGCATGTGTCTACTGCACACTGACAATGCACACTACCTTGTGTGAGGCTGCCTTTAGCTCCGATGGCTGTTTTGACTGGCTGATCCGATGGCTCCTGCTCTAGCATCGACATCCACATGGCTGTACTATCTTTGCACACTGACAATACATCATTTGTCCAGCACACAGGCACAGTCTACCACACAAGCAGGTCTAGCATGTAACCCATGTACATGAGGATGGCTACCACTGTGTGTAGCTAAAGAATTAAAATTGTCTAGCCACTGACAATGCAGCACTAGCACTATGACTGGCACGACAATACACATATAAATGGCATATAAACAATGCACATGTTAGTACTAGCATTCCCCAATCTCAAATGTACAGACATGTTTAACTGAAATGCAGCACTAGCCTATGATGGCACAGAAATAACATATAAATGGCATATAAACAATGCACATGGTTAGTACTAGCATTCCCCAATGCTCAAGCATGACTTGCACACTATGACTGGCACCAGCACAATATACATATACTATGGCATATAAACAATGCACATGGTTAGTACTAGCACACAGACAATACACACATGTATCTAGCATGCAGACAATGCACAACAATGGCTAGCACTATGACTAGCATACAGACAATGCACATGGATGCAACAGCCCCTTCCCCCCGCACACAGAGCAGGCCTCGCACTAACTCTGGCACGCACGCAGTCCATACGGAAGGTGAGTGCGCAGAAAGGCACACAGTCCATACGTGAGTCAATCACGCCCACAATCCATGCGGGTGTATGCTTCTCACTCTGCCACCCGCCAGAGAATATACACATGTGTCTAGCACACAGTCAATGCACAAGTATGGCTAGCACTATAACTAGCAGACAATACACAAGTGAGTCTAGCACACCAACAATACATATGGATGGCTACCACTGCATCTAGCATGCAGACAATACACAAGGATGGCTAGACTTTTCTTAGGCCCCCTGCCAACCCCCCTGTGGCCAGGCCCCCGGCCATACCTAAGGGAGGAAACCCCCGTGCTTAGTACACTGACAATGCAGCACTAGCACTATGACTGACCCACAGACACAAGGATGGCTAGTACTGTGCTTAGTACACTGACAATGCACACATGTGCCTAGCACACAGACAATACACATGGATAAATACCACTGTGCTTAGCACACTGACAATGCAGCACTAGCACTATGTACACACAGGCATAGCCACACTGACAACACCAGACAGTGTCCAAGGGGATGAGTTTTGTCACACCAAGAGCAATTTGAATATATTTTCAAGATGCAAATGAGAAATGAGGAATAATAAATGAGAAATGCAAATTTGGACAAAAACCAACAACTTATGAGGTGTCTGTGTGTGTACATCCACACCTGTGTGTGACTGTGGGCATTTATACCATACTTGTTCTTAGGTCTTCAAAGCAATCCAGTCATTTGGTCAAATTTAGACAAAAGAGCAGGTAAGGAAAAGAATATGTGAGAGGTTTAAACAATCTGTAATTTCAGTGCAAAGTCTGTGTAGGCCAAAGTGAAAAAAAGTGATGTATTCTTCACAAGGACAGCCAAACCCACAATGATCACAATGTTCACCAATCATTGTCCATCTCTGTTGGCACTTTTGTTCTTTCCTGCTACTGGTGTTGCCGCCAAAATATTCCCAGAGCGCATCTTTCTGACACTTTTGTTCTACTTGTTGCTCTAACTGATCTGAAATCATGCATAGTAATACGTTTAGTTTGTCAGTTCAAAAGCAAACCTCCACTGGCATGCCATACTTGTCCATAACCATTTTCTGTGCTTGCTTGTCATGAAGGTTTAGCAGTGCATAATGTCCATGGTGAAACACAAGGTATATGGTGTCCCTCTCAGTTGGCATTGACATTTCCACACCAGTAGGTAGACGTCCTCTCTTTGGTAGCAGCACAGTGATATCAACATTGTAGAAGTTGGCAATCTTCTGCAGATGGTCAATGTTGCTTGGGTGACAAGGCAGCAGGATGCAAACATCTTTCTTGGCTTGCTTGCATGACTTGCGCACTAGTGCTGCT
>JASAMY010003553.1:0-64981 GCA_030248085.1 Paralinhomoeus sp. GSCO2_6 | reverse complement strand
TTACGGTTGTCGTCAGCTTCCACGACAGCTTCATCACGAAAGTGGATCGTGCGTTCCGCGTGCACTGCGCCTTCATGGAAGCGGAGAAGGTGGTGGACCGGGCGCTCGACGTCTCGATGGTGGGGCCTGTGGAGGACGTGGACATCGACCTGCCGATGCCGTTGTGTCAGTACGAGATCGTCAACAACGACCCGGCCCTGGGTCGGCTGGGCCAGCCGCTGTTCTTCGCCACGGTGGGCCAGAAGGTCATCCCGCGGTGGTCGTGCGAGGGCAGCGCCTCGAACGCCTACTGCATGCGCGTGCACAGCTGCCGCGCGACGCACGACCGCGCGCAGCTGGGCCAGGACCTCGTCATCGACGAGGACGGCTGCTCCGTCGACCGACACCTCTTGCCGGTGCCAGCCCCTTCGCCGTCCCAACATGAAGCGGATCAGCGGGCCGTTTCGATCCCCGCCACCTGGCGGGCCCGTAGACGTACGAGAGCGAGACGCACGTGTTCAAGTACGCGGACGAGACGGACATCCGCTTCGAGTGTCACATCAAGCTCACGTCCAAGCCGGCCGCCGGCCTCTGCTCCGCCGACCCGCTGCAGCACTGCTCCAACACCACGGGACCCGACTCGAGGAGGCGCTTTCAAGCGGCAGGCGCCAGCGCTCCGACTGCGTACGCCACATACCCTACGTTGTACTCTCTTACTACTGAGGTTTTGCAGTGGGCGGCAGCGGCAGTCGTGAAACGGCGACGAACGAGTCCGAGGACCAGTCGGTGAGCAGCGGCGTCTCGGTCGTCGCGCTCGACAGGACCGACGATGTTGCGGTTGTGGAGCAGATGCGCGCCATCGAGCGCGCCTCGCCCGCTCGGCGCGAACAAGTCGTCGACGTACAGGGCGGTGAGAAACCGGTGCTCCGCGTCGCTCGCTACCCCTGTTGTTTCGCGCGCGTGCACGTTCAGCTGCCGCGCCACAGACCGAAGAACGAGCGCCGAAAGAGAACTGCGCCTACGATCCGACGCTCTCGCTCTTCCTGCCACTGCTCATCGGCTGCCTGCCTGCCGTACTCATTCTCGCCGTCGTCTTCAGTCGCTGCGGAGCCCGCGAAAAAGGGGTGATCCCCCACTAAGTTGGCGCGAGTACAACACCGACCGAAGACTACACGTCTACTGCTTGAACGGCCGATCCACAAGACTGGGGCGTCGGCGTGACACGTGCTAGGTTGTTCGCACTATGACTTTTACGCTCTTCACTCCGATATGGTTTCGCCGCTCGCTTGTCGACTTTGTATGCAAACTACAGTAATTGCGCTTCGCCGATCTTATAATAATCGTTTTTCTCTTTTTGGCTCCGTTCGATGTGTGGCACTTGGCGAAAGTTCGTGCGACTAGGAGTGGAACGGCGTGGAGACGAAATCACTGTTTACTGTCTCGTTGAAGTCGTGTCTTAGTGGATGTCCCTCGCGGTCGTTTTGTTGCTCGCAGCCGACGCGAGGAGTCGCAGCTACGTCGTTGTCGTCGCGATCGTCGAGCGTCGCCGGCGTCGTCAGCGCGTCGACCTTGTGAGTCCCCGAAGCCTGGCCGACGTCCCACAGGTACGCGCTCGGTGGCGTCGACAGCGTTGACCGCTTGTTCGGCACGACGGACAGCTCGTCTGAGCAGTTCTGCCAGCTCTTCATCGTCGGAGTCGTTTGCGTCGGTGACGCGCGGCGTCGTAGGCGTGGAGGAGTGGCGGAGTTCCCTGAGTCTTGACGACAACTTCTTGGGTTTCGACTTCTGACCGAGCATCGCCTCTTCCGCAGCTTTTTTCTAGACAGCCCCTGCGGCGGCTCCAGCTCTTGCCGCTGCGGCCGCGCAGCATCCTTTCGCCACCAGAGCAGCCGGCACGTTCCGACGTAGAGCACGTCGCCGCCTCCGCTCTAGCCCACGACTCGACAGCGGCGCAAAGCGAACGGGCACACGACGCCAGGTCGATAGCCGCCGCAATCGACTGCTGTATGGGTCTTTGCGGCGCGTGCGGCGGGCGCTGCCGGCGCCGCTGTGGCACCAGATTCCTTTTTTTGAAACATTTTGAATCTACTTCAAAACAACACCCCATCCGAAGCAGTAGCAGCATGAAATCACATTTCTAGGCTTGTCAACAACGTGCACACCTGTCGCTGTCCGCGACCGACTCTCGAGTGGTGAGTGCTGACTTTTGACGAAAGAAGGACGTGAGTGCCGCAGCGGCGGCGTGTGCGTGTGTATGTGTTTTTGGCGTTGCGTCATGCTGGCAGTAGGCAAGAGCTATCGGCGTGTCCAACAGCCGGATGGCGTGCCAGCTGGGCCCGCTCGACCTGCCCATCGACCCCCGGACGGCGGCGTGCCCATCGACCCGCGCTGCCAGCGATATGGTGTACCAAAGCGCAACATGCAAATTGAGTCACCGAATGGATACGCTAGGTCGCTGTCTTTTCTCCATCGTCATTCACCATGATGCTGTTGATACGCTAAGTCTCGCATTACTTCCAGCCCGTGTTTGCGTGTCAGTCAATATCGATGTCTGTCAGTTGGTTTTCCGCCCCACACTATTTTTTTTTTTCCCCCCTCCTGCCCAAGAGTTACAGACATGAAAGTTCTTCATATGTACGATTGCGTAAAACGAGAATGGTATTATGCAAACATCTGTCTTCAGAGAACATTCGTATACTGCTCGTAACGAAAGACTCACTGTCAGGCAATACATACTGTAGGTTACGGTAGGTCGCACGACCTCATGCAAATCTAGTAGTCAAGTCGCTGTTGTATCGTATGTTTAGTAGTTTTACTGCCCCTTTGCTTTCGTTTCCCCATTCGGTTGGTGTTTCTGTTGGTTTGAGGAACCCTGGTCGAGAGTGCGTCGCCGCTCGCTTGTCGACTTTGTATGCAAACAACAGTGATTGCGCTTCGCCGATCTTATAATAATCGTTTTTCTCCTTGGCTCCGTTCGAAGTGGCGCTTGGCGAAAGTTCGTGCGACTAGGAGTGGAAAGGCGAGCGACGCGTCGGCGAAGAGCTTGACCGCGCACGCTTGGGGACGAATCTTTCCCCCAGGACACCGCCTCGTCCGGGCGGGCGCCGCTGTCGCTGCCGTCGAACTCCTAAAGGGCGCGCCGCGCGTCGGTGAAGCGCAGCAGCATATACGGAGGGCGGGCAGCCCGCTCGCCTGTCCCGTGTTGACGAAGACGGAGAAGTCGGCTCCGTTGCGCATGAGGTTCGCGTTGCAGATGTGGTGCTTGACGACGCCTCCGCCCAAGATCACCATGCCCGTGTGCTCGGACCGGACGGCCATGTCGTTGAGGGCACGCAGGTCGGCGACCAGGCCTAGCTCCAGCTCGGGCTCCTTGTACGAGTGAAAAGTAGAGCATGTCGCCCAGAGAGCCGTCCGTCAGCGCCGGACAGAAGACGGGCACGTCGTTGCGCCACGCCCAGTAGTAGATCGACTCTTCCGAAGCCGTCTTCTCGCCCAGGAACCTGACCGGGGGGGGGGGGGCATCAGACTCGATTGTCGACCGGGAACACACACACAGACACACACACACACGCCGCTCGGTCTAGCGCACCGAATGGTCCTGGAGGGCGTCCACTCGTAGTCGTCGACGCGCTGCCTCCTCGCCATCTCGGTCAGAAGGGGTTGTAGCCAGTCCTCGAAGCGGCAGTAGTTGTCGTTGGGCACGAGGAGGTTGCCGATGCGGTTGTGTCCCCGCCGCCGCAGCTCGGCGCGGTCCCAGATCGAAGCGGCCCATGTAGGTGGGCGCGAGGCGCTTGATCAGGTCCTCCTCCACGCCGCCCGCGCTCGTCACCATGCAGTCCACCAGATTGTGCTGCGCCAAGAGCGGAACGTCTGAAAACAATGCAAGGAAACGAGAAGTGGCCAAGGAAGACCCGAGAATGGGCGAGAGGACCACCTCCCGAAGGCCACAGGAGACCAGTATTGGACGTGTAGCCAAGAAAATATTGCAATTGTTCTTGCGGGGGTATGGGGGGTGCTCAAACGTTGGCGACACTCCGTCCGCGAGCTGCAGGGGCTGCTGACGGCAGACGAGCATTTTGTCAATCTCGTCCTCGGCGTGGGCAAAGCTGGACGCTTGGAAGCCGGTCGTCGCGTACGACTTCAACAAGGCGTCGTAGTCGACGCCTCAAACGGAACGGCGGACAATGTACGAAAAGATCGCTTACGGTATGTACATTGGTTCTCGGAAATGGCTTTGGGGACCCTGATTGAAGTCGTATCCACGAACGACCGGGGACGACAGGTCGACGGGAGCAAGGACTCGACGGGTGCGGCTTGCGCCGCTGTCGACTGCTCCGTTGCCGACATCCCACAAGAGAAAACGGCTCTTTTCGAGATCACAACGCTTTGTAATTGTGTGTACAAAAAACGTTGCGCACAAAACAAACTCTCTCGCAAATCTTGTATACACAACAACAGCACGTAATCAAAAAGCAACAACAACTCATGTCTACGGACGTTTCCTCAAGGCAAAAGCAACAAATCGTAAAAAAAGCGAATCCCATGTCGACGACGCTTGATCGATGCACGCGGGAAAAAGCAAACAACGACTTGACCTGCTTCTGAAACGCATGACTTCCTTCCACAGAGACTCGCACAAGAACGTACTTCGGAGATACGACTGACCTGCAGTTCCTTATAAGGGGACTCTTTTTGACTTCGTCCGTGACTGCAGCGCGCACGTCGCACTGGGGCACGTACGACTCATCCCCCTCGTCCTCATCGTCGTCCTCTGCAGGCTCGGCACCGACGCCGGCGGCGCTTGTCGACGGCTCTTGGGGCGACGGCAGCGCGCGTCGAGCGCGCACGTAGCCGTGGAGCGTGGCCGAGCAGGGCGGCATGTTGGACAGCTTGCGCAGGCCGCCGCCCGCGCGGCACGACAGCCCCTAAGACGGCGCCGACAGCTCGCCGCCTCGCAACCGCTCGCAGGCAGTCGCACGCACGTCCTTGTAGAGCTCGGCCGTGACGATGCGCTGCATGCGGACGCGGTCGGCGCGCTCCTTGCCTTCGACCTGCTCGTCCTTCTCGCGCAGCACGCCCACCAACTCCACCTCGGTCTCGTCCAGCGCGTCCGCCCGGCCCTGCGCACGCGCAGTTAGTCGCTTTCCCACCGCATCAGACGGCGCAATGACGCACCTGCAGCGCCCGAAACGCCTCGGCGGCCAGCTCGGCGGCCGTCTTCTTCGGCATGATCCACTCGTCGCCCCCTCCGAAGCTCTTCAGCGGCAGGTTCTCGCCGACCCATCCGCCGGCCCGCTACACAAGCGCGCACGACCCGTCAAGGCGCCCAGCTGACTGCCTCCCCTGCGAACTTCTTCCAGTCGACTCCGTAGCGCCTTCGACTTGGCGGTGACGAGCACGCGGAAGTGTGGCGGCATGTGGGCGACGATTTCGTCCACGACCGAGCCTGGAAGGGAGCACATGTAACCCGTTGTTAAAGCTCCAAAAGAAGCGCCACCTCGTTCTCCACGAAGTTGTAGGAAGCGGCCGGCAGGTCGCCGCAAATCGCGCCCCCCGTCAACTCCTCGATCGCGTTCTTGATCTGACGAACGTGACCAACGACACTCCAACAAGCTTCCTCTGCACCACACGCCGCCGACGAGCCGACCTTCGCTTTGCGCTCCCTGATGGGATTCCACTTCTGGATGTAGGCCCTGGTGGGCGCGTCGAGCGCGAGGGGCGGCTGCGTCGAGCGCGGCCTGCCCTTTCGGCCAGCTCTGCCGCCTGCTCCCTCAGTCGCTGCGTCGACTGCGGCGGCATCCTCGTCCGAGGCGACGCCCTCCGCCGCGCCCTCCTGTTCGGGGGCGACGACACGTCGACCAGTGGCGGAGTGGGGCGCCTTCGCCCAACGAAAGGCCCTCACAGCGTCGTCGTCTTCGTCGTTGGACGCAGACGAGCGAATGGTCTTCTTGGCTTTTCTGGGCCGGCCTCGCTGAGCGCGCGCTCTCTTGGCCGGCGTGGGCGACGAGTCGGCGGCCGAGCCGTCCTCAGTCGGCTCAGCGTCCTGCTGAAAGGGGCGCGTGGCGTCGGCGTCTACTAGGCGACCACTGCTGAGGAGAGGCTGACGCACGCGCATCAGGCGCAGCTGTCTCCTTCTCCGACGGACGTCGAAGCCGGTGAGGCGACGGTAGCGCATCTTCACGTTGTTCGGATTCCGGCCGGGCATCACCTTGCTCATTTCGGACCACCGGCCTGCACAATGACCCGCCTCGTCCGCGCATCGCTTTCACGCGACACAGGTGCAGCAGGAAATGGAGGGGATTGGGGGGGGGGGGGGCTACTGACCGACGCCAAACTTACCCTTGACGGCCCAGAGAAGAAGCGCGTCCTCCTCCTGGGTCCAGGGATCGAGGTTGTTCGAGCTGTCGAGCGCCAAACGCCAGCTGCAACTGAGTGGGCCAGTCAGCGAGGAGGAAGGCGCAGTGAGAAAGGCAGGCGCTGACCGCTCGCGACACTGCGAGTGCGTGCGTCCCGGCACCTGCTCGGCGATCTTCTTCCAGTCGCGCGCGCCCAGCTTCCGCACGGCCACCGTCAGCAGCTGAGAGTCGTACGTACTCACTCATGCGTTACACTCAGACAGACAAACGCCCATTTCCTTCATACCAGCTTACCAGGTCCTCCTGCTCGCTCCAGTGGCCCTTCTTGAGTCCACTGTCCAGGCAGCGCGTGTAGCGAGACTGGACTTGCTGCCGCGTCCGGCCGTCCATGTAGTAGGCGACTGCAAGCATTCGTGCGCTGCCTGCCGCGAGCTGCCAAAAAGAGGGCCGCGACACGACGCACCTTGGTCCCACGGAATGAAGTTGCTGTGGATCTGCTGGAGACTGCGGACGATCTCCTTGAGCTGCGCGTCCTCCTCGGCCGTCCACTGCCTGCAACTGCCGCCGCTGCCACCGCCGACACCAACAGAGGCCGACGTACCGCTTGATAATGTTCTTATTGAGCTTCGTCTGGTACTGCTCGAGGCACTGGAACGCCGTCCGCTTCGTCTGCAAGGAGCAGAGATCAACGGCTAGGACGTGTCGAGGGCGGCGGAGGGGCCGAGTGGGCGAGAGGCGAGCAACAAAACCAAACCCCCAGGCGCTCGGCGACGGCGTCCCAGTCGTGCGTGCCGCACTCCTCCACCAGCTTCTCTGCAACGGCGAGGCAGAGCTGTAGAGAAGCTGCTCGCTTAGAAGCAGCGCCGGCGCGCACGCACCGAGTCGGTCGAGCTCCTTCCTGCCCCACTTGTCTGGGGTTCCAGCCGGGATAGAGCTCGTTGCGCCACTTCGCCTCGCACTGGCGGGCCGTGCGCGTGCCCCGCATCTGCAACGCGCGACGAACGGTGGGCGCGTCGACACGAGCGGGTCCGCCTACGTCCTGGCAAGAGATCTTGAGCCAGTCGACCGCGTCGCACGACTCCAGCATCAGCTCCACCACGGGCACCCGGCTGCAAAGCACGCCCAGCAACTCCGTCAGCGAACAGCACCGGTCCGTAGAAGCAGTCGACAGACGGACAACCTCGTCTCCTCAACGTCCGCGTCGATCTTCGCGATCTGCTCGACGAGCTCCTCTCGCCGCTGCGAGTCCTTGTCGAGCGTGGCCAGCTTGTCGACGAGCATGTCGCGCTTGTTCGTCAGCGGCGCCAGCTTCACGCGCAGCAGCTCCGCCTTCACGGCCGACACCAGCGTCGAACAGTCAGTGTGGTTCCCTTCAGAGACAAACGAGTCCGACTCGACGACGGCAGGGATGGGGGAGGGAGGGACTGCGCGCTTGCGGGGCGGTTGAATGAGCGGATCGAAGCGCCTAGACACGGGTCCCATCCTCTCCTGGTCTTGGTTCGGCGGCGGCACCTGTAGTCACAGCTTCTCAGTTAATGGACGCGCGTCAGAAAGCGTCACAGTCGGAGCCGCTGCTCACCATGCCCGTGCTGTCCTTGAAGTAGGGCGGCATGAACTTGAGCACGGGAACCTTAAAGTGGCGTCTGCCGTCGGCAGCGCCGTTCAGTCGACTCTCCTGGCGCGCGCTCTCCAGAAGTTTCTGGAAGGCGGACAGGGTCAGAGAGAGTAGCTAGGGTGTGGAGAGCGCTCGCCACGAACGGTCGAACCCGTTGGTCGCGGACGCGCTCGAGGGCGCATTCCAAGAGGACACGGTACTGCGTGAGTATGTCTTGGAAGGCGAGGTTCATGGCGAGGCAGCGCTGCGGCAGACTCGCATCCTCCACGCTCACCACCGCCTCGCTGCCCACCGTCTCGCGCGTCTGAGACGACAACGCGTCTGCTGAGATCCGCCCAGCGACAAGAGGAGACGACGCACGGCGGTCGTCGTGCTCGCCGTGTCGACGCCCACGCCCGACTGCGCAGCGTTCGACGTCGACACCGTGCTCGAGGTCGCCTCCGCCATCGCTATGCGCTCCAAATCGTTCTCGAAACTCTCGTCCATTTCCATCTTGCAAATGCGAACCCTTTTCGATCCTTTACTTGGGGCGTGGGAAAATTTTGTCGATGTCTGAACGTGGGGAGCACGGTGTCAGATTTTCGGAGAGGCTAAAAGCCGCACCACCCGCCACCAACAATCCGTACTCTACTTACCAAAACATGTATGAAAAATTGTTAAAGACAGGGACTACACCTGAGCAGCTCAGGTTGCTCATGGTCGATTGCCGAGCCTGAGACTAGACGAGCCTTTCTCGGGTCTGCTCTCCGACTTTTTGACTGACGACTTCTTTGGCCCGCTGCGGTCGGCTGCGACGTCGCAAAGGGTGTCTCCGAGTGCGTCGTCGACGGATCTCAGCGGCGCCTACACTGTGGGCGCGTCGCTGCCTCGGCCGGGCACGAGGGGCGCCGTCGCCGCCGACTCAGCCAACCGCCTCGCCTCGTCAGCGCTCGTCGGCAGTCGTCCGCCGGCCTCGTCTAAGAAGACGGCGAAGGACACAGTGCGCCCTCTTTTTCTGCCGGCCGACCAGCACAAGGGCTCCGTCAACGACTTGCGTTGCGCCGTGCAACATCGCCAATTTGCATATTTGTAAAATGCAACGCAACAATACCGTATCCTAAGTTACATCGCCTCACGCGCAATGTATAATTGTTTACGCGCACGTCCAACAAGAGACGTTGCCGCCAGAAGTCCGCACTTTTAAAGTTCAAGTAGCTGCAAATAGCTTCAAGTTCAAGCTTCAAGTAGCTTTAAGGAGCTGCAATGTCACTCAGGTACAGCAAGGACGGTTTGCTCGGCCCAGGACATGACAGTATCTAGTAGGCGTGTTCGCGAAAGCGGAGCTAGCGCCAAGCGAATGTCAGCCTCGAATGTGATCGCGTTATGTCGTGAACTATTATCCCTCCCTCTTCTTGCTCTCCTTTCTGTCCTCCGCGTCTCTGTCGTCAGCATCGCCTACTTCTTCGTTGTCGTTGTCGTCGCTGACTACGTCGCCGTCTTTGGTCATGTCTTCGTTGCGTGGTGCGAGCAGGTCCGTGGCGGTGGCGGCTTGCAGCGGCCGGACGGCGTCTATGCAGAACCGACTCTGCGCAGAAGGAGCGGACGTCGCCCCGCAGGCTGTCGCAATATTCGACAGCTCGTCGTCAGCGTAGTCGTTGGAGGCATTCGCCCTTGGAGTGGCCGGTTCCATCGTGTGCCGCTTCCCCATCTTCTCGCTCTTGTAGTTGGCGTGTCGCAGGTTGTCGTTCACACGCGTACCTAGGTTGCGCCGACGCGCCTCGGTGCTCGCGACGGTTGTGGGTGGCCGCGGCGCAGCTCATGTCCAGTCCGGGTAGACAGTAGTTGCTCGGCCGCCGAGCGCTCGTCGATCTCTCCCAGGAAGTCGTGGTCGAGACTCACACGTGGAGTCGATGCGCGAGCTGTCTTTTTCGATCGTCGAGCTTCTTCTGTCGAGCGACTCTTCATTTTGAGGGTCTGGTTGTTGCAGCGGCGTGTCTCGTCTTCGGCGAGTTGTTCCGCGGCCGATCCCGATGCGGCCGCCGCGGCCGCGCAGAGCTGCATCATTGACTCGTATTCCCTCTTCTTCTGCGGGCAGCGCTCCGACGTGGCAGCGGTGGACCACGTAGTAGTCGCGGCGCAAAGTGCGGTGACGCACTTCACTAGCGCCGCGGTCGCAGAAGAACTCGATGCAGTTGACGAGCCCTCCGCCGCCGCGGTCGTCGCCATTCCAGGGATGGCGCTCGGGTAGTGCTTGGTGTGCCCGCCGCAGCCCTGATGGTACTTTTTCTTCATGCATCTTTTCAGTGCCATTTTCTCACTGAATTGATCACAATTTGTAATAATAGACCCGCTCTAAAGCAGCAGCAGCATGAAATAGCACTTCTAGGCCTGTCAACAACGTGCAGACCTGCCGCTGTCGGACGCTACGGAGCGCTCACGGATCGCCTGCCCGAGCTGCTCGCGCACGTGGCCGTGTGGTGACCCACTAAGTGACGGCGACCACTGCCCTGACGGACGACGCTCGCCCACTGCCGGGCCTACTGACGAACCCTCGCCCTCGTTGCGACTGCCGTTGTTACTGTTTGTAGGGGTTGCGGATTCTTACGTTTGCTCATGACTGCGCGCGCCTTCCTCTAGGCATCGCTGACTCGTCACCATGATTGTAATACACCGTTCGATTGTCGAATACCCTCGTGACAAGCACGAAGGGGAATACAGTCAGTGCATGCGTCCGCCCACCTGTAGATTGTCGGCAGTGTCGCGTTTGGCCTTCATGGGCTACACGTGGCTGTGGGGTTCGGGGCCCGTGGGCGGAAGTACCTAATATCCGGCCTCGTTCTCAACTCAACACAGCCCTGTTCATAACAAATGATACTACTGTAACTAATAATTCAGCTGCAAATACGGTACAGCGAGTTTTAAAGAAGCTGAGAATTTTTGGTTTGTTGTCGTTGGGGAAACGGGAAACCTAAGTCCATTGTACCATTGTACAATTGTACCATTGTACGGAGAGAAGCACACCTTAATATTTTAAACGCGTTGACTCTCGATGCTCAACTGTTAAATACTAAACAACGCGCGCCCCACATGCTCGCCGCGGTTTCGCTTTTTGAAGTTGAATGTAGAGTAGAGAAACTGTGCTAGAAAATGAACGGCGACAAACCAAACGACAACATCAGCTCGGAGGGCTTGCTGAAGCCGCACTTTGTGGATTCGGTAGACGACGCACTGTGTGTGCTGTTGCCCGGCGGAAAACTCAGCGAGTTTGCGGCGGCTCGCAAAGTGCCTCTCAGCTTGCCTGCTGCTTTGAACGAGTGCTCCTTTCTCGTCGACTGCCAATCGCTGGCTAATCCGCTGGACCTATATGCCGACTCCTATGGAAAGTGGGGCCAGGGCCAACGCTACTACCGCTTCCTGACAGCAGGAGCCCATCGCATATATACTGGTGTGGTGTATATTAATATAAATTTTATTTATTTTGTCCTCATAAACGGAACTTGGGATTGGGGGGTAAATCACCAATTTTTAGAACAGATGAGGGGGTAATTCGGGATTTGTCTAATGGGCTGCAAGCATCGAAATTTCACGTGAATATTTTATTTATATTCTTATTTATTTTTATTAAAAAAATCGCTTAACCCCACCCCCCCCCCACGCTCGCGCCTTGCACTTGTGCATATAAAAGATTTGCTTTGAAGTTTGTTTTAATCTCTTGTGCATATGCGATGGGCAGACCTCAAAAGTGGAAGAAAACACAAGTTGGATGCAGAAAATGGGTGGAAGTGGAGACTCAGTCGAAACAAGTACTCTCACCCTGATGTGGCCAATGATAATTTCCAGAAGCGTGTCTTTCTGTTGGAAGAAAACGCCCAGAACGGCCTGCAACCGAAGCTCGCCTTGATATCATACAGGTGGGAATTGTTGTAGTTGAAACACTTTTTGTGTGCGTGCGACTATCAAGACACTGTTTACTTCACTTACAAGACACATTTGTAGGTACACTGGGCGTGAACCTTTGACTGAGCTGAAGCCTAGTGCATACAAGGGGAGCAAGAAGGCCGAGACTCCGTTCTACCGCACGCGTCCGAGCGTGTTGGACGAGATGAAGGAGCGGAGCAAGCACATGCCGCCCCGTCACAACGTCCAGGCGACGTTGGACGTCGCCGGTGGACTTCTCAACGCAGCCGGCCCTTCAGAGTTGGCCAGGAACCGCGCCCAGGTTCTGATTTGTTAAAGTCGTCACTGATCCAGATCTTATGACAGTCAGTCTTTTAGGCTTACAACTGTTCAAGGGTGAGAGACGGGGCGTTGAGGACGGATCCGTGTGGACAGCGGGCAGCTGTTGACTTCAAAAAACTCTTGGCGTCCATTTCTGTGGGGGGATTTGTCGTCCACGCCCAGCCAGACAAAAATATGAAAGGAGAGAATTGCTTTTTTATTTTTTTGGGTATAATAGTAGCTTGAAATTCATGTTTTGCCATTGCTATGCCGCTGCCTTTCTGCTCAGGTGACAAGAATATGATGAACACGTTCAAGCGGACGTGCGTTATTCGTGCTGAGGCTCAGCAACAGCTTCACATGAAGAGACCCATGTACCTGGACTTGACGTATAAGATAGCCGGCGCCGACATTGGTCTTGTTGGCTGCTGGGTCAAACACCCAGTTGTGAAGAATCGGAAAAACGGTAGCCTCATTTCGAAACTCTGTGAGCTAACTAGTCAATCATTGGTCAATTGTAGGCAAAGACGCTCTCGTGCCGATTGCGTTTGTTCTGACGTCGACTCAAGACGCCACGGCCTACGCCACGGCCCCGTCTCTTGAACAGTCGTTTACCTCCCCCCCCTCCCACTCGGCCAGACAGGGTTTGGGTTTAGGGACGGCCAAAGTGTGAGAACCATTTTAGTTGGCGCTACCGTCTACCACCGTGGCGCCCGAAGATCTCGTGTTCGTCCACAGCGAGCGCTTCTGGATCCCTGGGCAGCAGCGCTACTCGACTCAGCTCCGCGCAATGGTGGTCCACTGCAGATACAGCTGCATCGCCACCCGCTACCCGTACTTCTCCACAAAGTTCGTGAATTCCGATTCCGTGACTGGCAAGCTATCGTTGTCCCACCGCGAACAGTTTGCGCGTCACTTTGGAATTTACTTTTGAACGTTGGTTGTAATATGTAGATCTGCCTCGTTCAAAAGAATCTCACGCTAATCGCTAATCTCACGCTAATCGGGAATGGTGTTGGGGTCGCGTCGCTTGCCCGCTGTGTAAAACTTTGGTAGCGCCGTTTGCTGCAGTGCTAGTCGCATTTGAAAGTTCAGGCTGCGTCGGTGTGTGAGGTGCACTGTGAGCGTGTTGAAGCGTTGAAATGTAAACTGATTTTGTTGAATATTTGGTAAAGTCTCGTCACGGACAACAACATCGAGACTTGATGCATAATGGCCCACCCTGTACAACCACATGGGAATTGAGATCAAAGTATGGAAATGTAGCTTAATTCATTGAAAGATTACATAGGATCACTGTTGTAAGAAATGACGCGTTGTTGTGACGCGCGAAATGACGCGTGTGACGCGTTGTTTTTCGTATTTAACAGTTGAGCACTGAGCGTCGACGCATTTAAAATATTAAGGTGTGCTTCTCTCCGTACAATGGTACAATTGTACAATGGTACAATGGACTTAGGTTTCCCGGGGAAACCTAAGCTCAGTGAACCAGTGAACCAGTGAACCAGTGAACCGAGAGAAACACACCATAATATTTTAAATGCGTTGACGCTCAGTGCTTAACTGTAAAATACTAACAACGCGACCACACACACACAATAGGCTTAGGCTAATAGGCTTAGACTCAGGATTTAGGTTCGGGTTCGTGCGAGCGTGCCCGTGTGCGCGTGCCTGTGCGCGTGCACGTGCGTGCTTGAGGATTGCCTTAGGCTTTGGCTTTTGCTTAGGCTTAGGATTCAGGCTTGTTGTGCAAGCGCGCACATGTCCACATGCCTGCGTGCCCGCGCGCATGCGTGCGCGCCTGAACGCGTGCACGTGCGTGTGCGCTTGTGCGTTTGTGCGAGCGTGCGCGCGTGTGAGCGTGCGGGCGTGGGTGTCCTTGTGTATCTGTGCGGTGCGTGCCTGCGCGCGTGCGTGCATGTGCTTGTGTGCGTGCCGCGCGTGCGTGCGTGCGTGCGAGGGTGCGTGCGTGCCTGCAGAGAGCACGTGCGTGCACGCCCATGCGCGCGTGCATGTTAGGTGTGTAGGCATGTGGACATGCGCGCGCTCGCACAAGCCTGAAGCCTACGCAAAAGCCTAAGCTTAAGCTTAAGCCTAAGAAATAAAATAAAATACAACTATAGGATTACTTAGATTAACCTATTGTAAAAATTGTGGCGTGTGACGCGTTTTTTTAGTATTTAACGGTTGAGCAACGAGAGTCAACGCATTAAAATATTATGGTGTGTTTCTCTCGGTTCACTGGTTCACTGGTTCACTGGTTCACTGAGCTTAGGTTTCCCTCGTTGATTGCCGTCGTCGCGCCATCATGAAGTCGGACTTGAAGGAGCGTGAGAGCATGTACAAGCTGATCATAAGGTCCAGCGGAGTAGGTACGGACGTCTAGATTGTTGGGGGCGACTCTGCTTGTTCAGCCAGTTGTTCTACGACGGGCATCAGTCCGTGGGCGTGACGCTGTCGCAGGCGCTGGGACTGGCCCACAACCCGCCACCGCCGTCCGACAAGCTCTTCCGTCTGCTCTCTCTCGCCAAGCAGATCGATGAGGGTGCGCGATCGCGTCTCGTCGTCGTGACGCTGACGTGACGAGGACGCGACGTGGACAGCGCGGCGTTGTTGCAGAGTCGACGAAGGAGCGGGACGCGCTCGAGACGGCCTTGGCGCTGTCGGGCGCCGGCGCCGGCCTGGACCTCGAGTTCGACGCCGACGTCGCGCCCACGACGCCCGAGCCGTCGCTCTACGAGACCATCTACATGACGACGCACAAGCAGCCTTGTCGCGCCGCCGCCTTCAGCAATGACGGTGCGCGCTGCATTCGTGCCGTCACGTCCATCTCCACGACGGCACTGGAGTTGTACTTTGCATTGGATTCGCTGTTGCAGGAGTGCTGTTGGCGACGGGCTCCGGGGACTGCTCGATCAAGATCATGGACGTGGAGAAGATCATCGCCCGCGAGCTGGGAGGGGGCACGACGACCTCGACCGCGCCCGCCTCCTCGGGCTCCGAGCCCGACCATAACCACCCCGTCATTCGGACACTCTATGACCACATCGACGTTCGCCAGCTCTCTCGCTTGCTCGGCTTGCGCGCATCGTCGGCCTTGGACAGATGGGCTTGCTTGCAGGAGGTGACCTGCCTGGCGTTCCACCCGCGCGACCAACTGATCGCCAGTGGCTCCTCGGACTATACGCTCAAGTTCTTCGACTTCTCCAAGGCGGCCATCAAACGCGCCAAGCGCACCGTCTACGTGCGTGCTCGAGCCGATCGATCGATCCGTTGCGTAGTCGTTGCGGCGCGGCGGACCGCGTGACTGCAGGAGGTGGAGCCGCTGCGCTGCCTGTCCTTCCACCCGACGGGCGAGTTCATCCTCGTGGGCACGAAGCACCCCACGCTGCGGCTCTACGACGTCGAGACGGCCAGCTGCTTCGTGGGACCCTCGCCGGCCGACCAGCACAAGGGCTCCGTCAACGACGTGCGTTGCGCCGGGCTCTCAGGCGTGTCAGTCTGTTAAAGTCGTCGTGCGAGGTTGGGTCGTCCGCAGGTGAACTACTCCGAGAACGCCCGGCTCTTCGTGACGGGCAGCGGCGACGGCGACGTCAAGGTGTGGGACGCGGTGTCGAACCGCTGCGTCGAGACCTTCAGCCGCGCCCACGACGGCGCCGAGATCTGCTCGGCCGTGTTCACGAGGAACGGAAAGGTCTTGCTGCTCGCTTTCGTTTCTCACTGACGCGCGTCGACGCGCGCGCGCGCGCGCTCGTCGCAGTACGTGCTGACGGCTGGGCGCGACAGCCAGGTGAAGCTGTGGGAGCTGTCGGCCAACCGCTGCCTCATCGCCTACACGGGCGCCGGCCAGACGGGCCAGATGGAGTGCCGCATCTCGGCCGCGTTCAACCAGGCCGAGGACTACGGTAGGCGCCCCCCCCCCACACTTGGCGCCGCCATGACGCGTTCGGCGTTGCAGTGCTGCTGCCCGACGAGAAGTCTGGCAGTCTCTGCTCGTGGGACGCGCGCAACGCCGACCGGAAGCGCCTACTCGCCTTGGGTGCGCCCCGCAGTCACGTCGAACTGGTCGTAGGGACGCGATGCTGTCCTCTCTCATTGTAGGGCACACGGCGCCCGTGCGCGCGTTCGTCCACAGTCCCGTCCAGCCGGCCTTCGTCACCGGCTCGGACGACAGCCGCGTCCGCTTCTGGTTCAAGAAGATGGCCGCCCACTGACTGGCTGCCACCATTCGCCAATCAGAATACTCGCCAGAGCAACGTGCTTCCATTGTTTTCCGATCGTTGCAAACGTTCATGGGTAGATGCGAGCAAAGATGTGCGTCCGACAATGTATTAGTTAGACGAGTGCGCAACAGTTGTACAGTGCTTTTACGTAGAGCTTGTCTGCGCTGAGGCAAGAGCGGCACTCAAACGATTGTTCGTCGGATAGCGAGGAGATCACAGCGGCCCATCAGCGTGACAGTACAGTCGGAGACAGTCGGCAACGCAGTGTCGGGTTGCGTAGTGTCGTCAGACGGCTGGCCTGACGCCGGCGCCAGCGTCGGGCGCTGTCCAGACGTCGTAGGGGCCGACGCGGTCGTCGGTGCTGGGCGGGTCGACGCTGCGGAAATTGGGGTCGGGTTTGGTGCCGTTGACTTGCTGACCGCTGCCGGCGTCTGGCGCCGTCCAGGTCGTCTCGGCTCCCTTCGGCCGGAACGCCGACTCGCCCCAGTTGTCGCCGGGCGCTTGCGCTGCGACTTGGCTGCAAGCGCGTGTCGCCTCGACTCTGCGCAGTCGGTGGCGGGAAACGAACGGTTACTTTGGATAGGGCTGAATGCCTTGACCGCCCTGGCCGTTCATGAACTGTCCCAGCAGCAGCTTCGGATACTGCTCGTTTGGTCGTCTCACGAGTGGTCGGTTCCACCACCATGCAGGCGGCTTCTTGTACCTGTGGACCAATTAGCTCGATTCGTAGGCTTACACTCGTTGGTAGCAGCACTAGGCAGTAAATTGTAATCACCCACTGATATCTCGGCAACTGCCTAGGTGGAGACGGCCATCCTTTCGGTTTCGGAGACTCCGCTGGACGTCTGAGATTGGGGTCAAAGAGGGGGTGCGTGTCGGTGGCGGTGGCGCCGCCGGCGCTTGGCTGCGAGCCGCCGGCGTTGCCCGTCCCTGCCCCCACCCAAAAGGGCGCTGTCGTTGGAGGTTTTCGAGTTGTGGTCGGCGGTGGCGGTGGCTTTTGCGTTGTTGGCGCTTCAGTCTGCAAACGGTTTCACTGGGTACGCTTCGATATCTATTGTACAAACAGAGCATCAGAGCAAGATAGTCTGCTGGACAGACTGTGTCTGCACGATACCGCTGAACATCAAGAGCGATTGCTTAGAAACGCGCCTACTGAGGTAAGATCGTAATACAGCGAATTGTGCATTGCATTACAGCCACAGACAGGGTACAATTTGGGCAAAGGGAACGGCGGAGGTAGCAGTAGACGGGGGGAGTCAAGTCGCGTCGGCAGTCGCCCGTTACATGCGGGAGACGTACCGGCACGTGTCGCGCGACGCCGACGCCGCAGGTGTCGATGCAGTAGTTGGGGCACTCGAGGTCGAGTCGTGGATTGGGACAGAAGGAGCAGGGCACGCGCTCGCAGGCGGGAAACGCCGCCGCCGTCGTCAGCAGCGCCAACAGCGCCGGCAGCTTCATTTTCGTTTCCTTTCGACGCGATGACGGCCAACCGTGAGCAGCGACGAAAGTGAATCGGAAGGGACGCGACACGGCCGTGCGCCGGCGACGCCTGCGCTTCCGTCGCAAACGAGTTCGCACGCACGCGCGCGCGCTGTCTTTTTCTTCGCGCAACGCGCACCACCGTCGCCGTACAAACACAACAAGGTGTCGCACTGTTTGGCGCATACACACATACAGAAGCGGTGCGTTCGAGAGCCTGTGCTCCAATGGTACGTGACTCGTTGAGTCAGCGACGCTTCTTCAGAAGAGAGAGCTCTCTTGGCAACGCAGTCAACGCCAAGAGCAGCGTGATGTGCGCGCAGTGCAAAGTGGAACTGCTCAGCGACGTCGACGGATAGACGATCCAGCAAGCCTCAATCACCAATGGAATTAACAATCTAAATTTCAAAAAGTCCCTTGTTCAGTCTCTCACTAACAGAGGAACAAGTGGCATGGAACCTGACGGCAGTCGGCAGCCGCGTGGCCCAGAGCAAAATGGGCAAACTGTGGTTGTACCAGACGTAAAACTGGTAGTGCAAACTGCGCGAGAAGCAGACGCCGATGAAGTTGGACGTGAATAGGACCAGCAAAATTTCGGCCGCCGAATGACGGACTCGTTTGGAGCCGACGGTCAGGTCCACAACGCCCGAGTAGTGCCACCTGCAACCCTGTGGACTGGTCCATCTGTCCGCACCAAAATAGCACCGTTGTCGAACTGGCCTGCGCCAGCAGAAGGCGGCGAAGCAAGCCAAGAGGACCAGATGAGCGCAGAGCAGTGCGGCGTGGAAACGTCGGTCGACGAAGAGCCACTCCGGGAGAAAGCGAAAGTTGACGGTCCACTTGAACAGGAACACCCTGTAGTCGGGTCGTGGTGAGGACGCGTGGAGCGCGAGTCGCCGCGTCCGTCCGCCCGCTCACCGGCCCAGATTGAAGGCGCCGCCCACGTAGGCGCGCCAGTCGTGCAGCAGGAACGGCAGACCCAGCACCACCTACCCAGACGGCAGGCAGTGGGCGACGCGACAAACGCATGGACAGACGGTGGCGCTTAGTCGCGGCTACCTGTGGCCAAAGGCAGTGGAGAGCGTGCGCGGCGGCGCGCAGGTAGCCGAAGCGGCAGACGAGCAGGAAGAGGAGGCCGGGCGCCATGAGCAGCACGTTCATCTTGACGCTCACTGCGAGGCTAGAGCGACGCCGACCGGTCGCGGCGCTGCACAGGCAGCCCGCGCCCGCACCTGAAGACGACTGAGCCGAGCTGCCAGCGGTCGCGCAGCCACAGACAGACGGCGGCGAAGCACAAGAGCATAGCGATGGGATCGTTGAACAGCCGCAGCATGTACACCGAGTGCACGCGATAGGCGAGCAGCGTGGTCGCGTACACGAACGGCGGCACCTACAACAAAGAGGGTTGAGAGGGGAAGAGCGAGACATGAGGCTTCCAATCGCGCACCAAGTTCGACTTTCGGTACATGTCGAAGACCAAGGCAACCGTGACGAGATAGAGGACGGCGAAGATGTACTGCGCCGTTCTGATAGACTGTCCGCTGTCGGTGAGGAATCGCAGCAGACTGTAGACGTAAAGGTGGCCGGCGGGATAGCTGCAACCGCAACAGTACGCTGAGAGCTATAGAAATGGAGTATTCTTTTGATAGCGGCCTACACGACGGGGCCGGTGTCGCCGCTGATCTTGGAATAGTCCCTGGTGCCGTTGAGGAAGCACTCCACCTGCTGCATGTACGTCGACCAGTCGATCTCCGTGTCTGCGAGCGGTACAAACAATACAACAAGTGCAATGCGCAAGTCGACACAACAAAATGAAGATCAATGCGTACACTTTCTCATAAAGACAATGAGCCAGCAGAAGACGCTCTCCAACAGCAGGACGGCCGTGGCGACAGGGGCGGCGAAGTCGGGATCCAAGGTGTACCTACGCAGTTGGCAGAACCAACCGCTCGCATCGCGTTGGCGTTTCGTCTCGAATTCTTCGACGAGTTCGTCTGCCTCTTCGTCGTCCAACAGACGACCCGCAGGCTGCGACTCCGAGCGCGTCATCGTCGAGGGCATGTTGTCGACTTTCTCCGGCACGCCAACAGAGCAGCACACCACTGCTACCAAACGCGAAAACGTGCGACTGTCGACGACATTAGCGTGTCGACAACGCGACAAACGGTTTTGAAAATGTGCGCATTTTGTAAACAATCTACCGCAACTCAATCAAAAAAAAGACGAGAATTCTAGAAACACAAAGGACCGGAATTATCTGAGATACACGAAAAAAAATCAGGCGAAAAGACGTGTCGTCGTGTTTCGATGGTAAACGCCACTAGTTGGCTGAAGCGATAATCCGCGACTTGCAGTTGTAAATTAGTTAGGTTTTCGGGTTCCGAGAACCCTGAAAAATGTCTACTCTTGTACCGACGAGCACGTCGTCGAGGCGGAGTCCATCGCCTCGGCCGGCTAATGCGTCCACGCGACGAAACAGTTCTGACAATCAGGCGGAAGGAGTGGACGAAAATGAGTTGACGCAAGCTGGGGAGGGCCGCATCGTTGCCGACGACATGATGACCACACCCCCTGCGCCCTTGAGTCTCCGGCCTGCGACGTCCGAATCTCAACATTCGCACCAGCGAAGACAATCGCGGTTTGATAGACATTTCAGAAGGGTGAGGAGCTGAAGACTCGGAATTTCGTAGATATAAAGACGCTAAGAGGAATTGCAGGGCAGAGCGCCAGAAGCTGCCCTGGGTGAAGGCGCCAGCCAGGACGCGGCCGGCGCGGACGATGGCTCGGCGCACACTTCTCCGCTCGACCCCAAAAGCCTGGCGGAGGCGCGGCGTCTGCGCCGTCGTCTCCGCTTCTTCTTCTTGGACCCTCTAGCCAAGTACCGTATCACGAAACGCTGGCCCTGGAAGCTCTACTTGCAAGTCTTCAAGCTGATTCTCGTCACGACTCAGGTGGCTAAAGCAACGCACAGTCGCTAGACGTTGTTGTTGGCATTGTCATGGCACTGACGCACTGCAGCTTGTGCTGTTCGCGTCGGTGCGTCAGGACCACTTGGAGTACCTGGCGGCGACACGGACGGTGCTGCGGCACCTCTTCCTCCACGACTGGGACTCGACGCGCGACCTCGTCGTCTACCCGCCCGTCGCCGGCCCCTTCTCCGTCTACACGCCGCGCGCGCTCGACGCGAGCATCGCTCGCGTTCTCACCACGGTAGCCGGCATCACTGCACCCTCCGATGGGGCGCTCTGACTCGTGTCTTCCGTGGGGCGTTTAGTACGGCGATGTGGAGCGCGTCTCCTTCGGCAGGTTCGGCCACGCGCCCTTTCTTGTCGATCGGCACGGAGAGGTGCTGCTGTCGTCATCGGCGGAGTCGAGTTTTGTCAACATGACGTTCTGCGTCAGCGCCTACCACTGGGCCACTAGTCCCGACTTGGAGCCCTACGTCGACTTTACACGATCGTCCACAAGTTGTAGTTTTTGTTCGGAACGGTGCTGTTTCCGCGTTGACTGGCGCATCGTTTTCCAGAGTGCGGCGTGCTCGGCGCGGGTGAATTGGCCCGACTCAAGGCGGGCGCTCTGAACGTCTCCTCGCTGTTGGCGTGGCACGGCATGCTCATTCGGCCGTTCACCTTTACGGGCGCCGAGGCGAAATTTGCTCTCAACGCCGTCAACGTCGTCGACCACGGCGTGAGGAACGGCGACGTCAACTGCGTGCACGTCCAGGTAGGTGCCCGCGCTGTCGTCCGGCTGGCTCGAGACTTCCGGGGGAGTTGAGGAGGTGCTCACTAGGTGCGAGTGGAGTGGAGCAACGCGGGTCAGCACTCGGGCCAGGTACGCACCTCTCTGCGCGTCCACACGCGCGGCCTGGGCGTCGAGCAGGCGAGGCGTCTCTGCGACCGAGCGCACGATTCGCCCCACCGCCACCGTAGGCCCTTCTTGGCTGCGCTCCTTGCGCCCCTGGGGTTCTAGAGCGCCTCCTCAGCTTCCAGCCGTATTCCTGCACAGCACCGAGTTCCTGCTCGACGTGCTCGACGTCGCCGTCTTCCTCGTCTGCCTCGGCTCCTTCGTCCTCTGCCTCCGAGGACTCGTGAACGCCTACTTCTTGCGCAAGGTTCCATTCTCCTCCCCAAGAAACGGTTCGCATTCGCATCCCAGTCCTGTTCAGCGCACGGAGCGCTTCTTCGCTGTCGAGTTTCAAGAGCGTCTGTCCTGCTCGGACAAATTCGAGTTCCTCAACCTGTGGTACGTGCTGATCGTGGCCAACGACGTGCTCATCATGACGGGCAGCGTGCTGAAGTTCACCTACGAGTTGCGGGTGCGTCGCGCGTGGACGCGCTAGGGCGACGAGGGAGGAATTGACTTGTCAGGAGCTCGACGGAGACATGGCGACGGCGACGGGCGTCACGCTCGGCATCGGCACGCTCTTCGTCTGGATGGGCGTCCTGCGCTATTTGGGCTTCTTCCCAAAGTACAACGTGCGTGCGTCCTTTCAGGCGTACATTCTTTTCCGTCGCCCGTTTACTCCCGTTTGGAAGCTTCAGGTTCTCATTCTGACCCTGAAAGCGGCATTCCCAAGCGTGCTGCGCTTTCTTCTCTGCGCCATTATTCTGTACACAGGTTTTCTGCTATGCGGATGGCTGCTGTTCGGCCCCTACAGCATCAAGGTTTGTCTCCTCCGACTCCCGAGCAGTGGGTCGTCTGACGCGCTCGCGATTGAAACCTTTTTAAGTTTAGTTTCGCAGTCTCAGTTCAAGCTCCGAGGCGCTCTTCTCGTTGATCAACGGCGACGACATGTTCGCCACATTCGCCTCCATCTCTGACGACGTCCAGGTAGCCTTTTGTCGCCTGCGACGTCCTCTTGTCGTCTCGGCGCCAACTTTTTCCAGCTACCCTCTGCCCGGTTCTCATTTTCAGGCGATCAAGGCGATCGGCCGCGTGTACATTTACGTGTTCGTTTCCCTGTTCATCTACGTCGTCCTCTCGCTCTTCGTCTCCATCCTTATGGACGCCTACGAAGTGATCAAGGTTGCACGGCCGTGTGTGTGTGCTTGTCGGCGCGTGCGCCGTCCACGTGTGGCCGTGGATGGCAGGAGCGCTACGAGGGCGAGCAGGAGAGCCGACTGCGCCACTTCGTCGCCGACGCCGACGAGCGCGACGCGGACGGAGGCGTGGAGGCGTCGCTGCGCGCCGAGTACCTCCGCCGACAGTCGAGCGGCCGCCGTCTCGTCCGGCTCGGCCGCTGGCTCCGCTCCCGTCTCTCCAGGTGCGCGTCCTCCACCCAACGACACGACTGCGTCCCGCCCCTCACGGCTCCTCCCTCCGTCCCAAAGCGCTGCCTTTATAGAGGCGCACCAACCACGCCAGAGACGCCCTACGTCCATCTCGAGGAGGACGACGCTGCCGCCATCAACAGCTCAGTGCCGACCTAGCACCGCTGCGGCGACTATCGAGACCAGTCAGAACTGCACAGTTGTATGCCAATTCCCTCGCCTATCGTATTACCGTGCTGGCACGTGTGTTCCGTTTGTGGATCGTTGCTACGGATACTCAGTACATACTGCAATGACACTGTACGTGTCAAGTCAATACACCTATGATCTTTGTCGTTTGTTAGGCATTTCGCTCCCTCGTATTCTGCGACATTACCTACTATGTGGAATCCTTCGTTTGCTTCTTGATGCGTCTGGTTCGCGTGTGCAGAACTTTCACTGGAGCCAGACTTTTTCTCCAAAAGCATCAAAAGATGGCCAGCGAGGTAATGAACCATCCTGCGCTATGCACCTCGACATGAGACACCTTCTTTGCATCTAAGTCTAAGCGCGAGGCTAGTTCGGCGGCCGAGGATGGGGCGGCGGCGGCTGCTGGAGCAACGGATGAGGTGGTTATCACGAAAGAAGAGGTAGGGTAGATCTGATGGAGTTGCTCGCCGTGTCGAGAGCGGCGGAGGCGCCGCTCAGCTGCACCGACTCGTACGCGACTGCATGGCGACCGTAGGAACGGATGCGGCGCACGCGACGCAGCTCGCGGACGTGCTCATCGCCGGCGACTACAGAGGCCACTACAGTCACGGCATGAATCGTCTCCGTAAGCGCGCCCTCCCCTCCGCGGGTGTCGACATTCGTATAGAGGCTGGCGCGCTGCCGACCGCGCAGACATGTACGTCGAGGACGTACGCAGCGGCACGACGCGCGCTGGCGGGGAGCCGGCGGTGCTGAAGGAGCGCGCCGCCTCCGCCTGGGTGGACGGCCGGAGTCTGCTCGGGCCCGTAGTGGGCAACTTCTGCGTGGACCTGGCCGTGAGGAAGGCGAGGGAGGCAGGCGTCGGATGGGTCGTGGCCAAGGGCTCGAACCACTTCGGCATCGCCGGCTACTACACGCTGCGCGCCATGCAGGCCTCGATGCTCGGCCTCGCCTTCACCAACACCTCCCCGCTCACCTTTCCCACCAGGTCCGTCCGCTCACGCCTTTTCTCCTGCAGAATGCTGGAAAATGACAGGCGTTCAGAGGAAAAAAGTCGGCGTTGGGCACGAATCCCATATCGGTGGGAGCGAGCGCAGCGGCTGAGGACGAGTTCGTTCTCGACATGGCGACGACGACCGTGGCGGTTGGAAAGGCGCGTCGTCCTCTGCATTCGGTCCCACCGTATCCCAGGCGGCGGAATCGTTCAGCTCGAGATCGCTCAGCGGAAGGGCGAGACTATTCCGAACACTTGGGGCGTGGACGGCGAGGGCCACGTGTGCACGGATCCCGCCGTCGTCATGGCGCAGGGCTCGCCGCTTCCGCTGGGCGGCGCCGAAGTGACGGGTGCGGCGGACTGCGGCCGGTCGCGAGTCGACCAGTCAACTGTTGTCGACTTCCTACAGGCGGCTACAAGGGCTACGGACTCTCGGTGATGGTCGAGCTCTTCTGCGGCATGCTGGGCGGCGCGCAGTGGGGCCCGCACATTCGCCGCTGGATGGACACGCACTGCGAAGCGGACTTGGTCAGTTTGCAGGGACGATAGACGCCGCATGCTAGTGGGTGACTGGACATGACACTGGCGTTCAGGGTCAGTGCTTCGTAGCGATCGACCCGGAGGCGTTCGCTCCGGGCTTTCAAGGCCGCCTGCAGGACCTGCTGGAGACGCTCCGCTCGACGTCGCCGGTTTGTCGACCCTCTCACCCTGCCGCCCCCCCCCTCCTCAGCAGGCCGTCGCAGACGACGGAGACGCTGCCGGTGCTCGTGCCGGGCGATCCGGAGCGCCAACACGCGCGGATGTGCGACGAACTCGGTGGAATACCGTACCCGGCCAAGCAGTGGCTTCACTTCGTGCGCTTCCCATGCCTCGGTTCCTTCGGGCAAAACCAGTCCACCAAAGTCGCGTTTCAGAAAACAGTCGCCGAGAAATTGGGCGTCGACCCGCCTAAGCTGTTGCGCTCGGGTTAAGAAGAGCAAAAGACTACTAGATACTGTAGTATAGTAGATACTGTAGTATAGTAGATACTGTGTAGACAACGTGCAGCTAGAACGACGCGTAAGAGGACGACGACACCCGTAACTGTGCCGAACAAAAACACGAGGATACGCACGTCGCCTTCGATACCACCCAAGAAGGAAAGATGCGCAGCCGAACACAATAGAGAGACACGTCGACAATGAACAGACCACTTCGGCAACAACTGACCAGCGGGTCTGCGAGTACGCTCGGGGATGCACTCGTCCACGACGGGCAACACCGCGTACGCCATGTGCTCCAGGCAGCGTCGAGAGACGGCGCGCTGACCACAGCCTCTAGAAGACTGCCTTCCGCGGGCCCCGACGCACTTCAGTCCGTCCTGTAATAAAAGTGTGTGCGTGCCTGCGGCGTGCGTGTCTGTAGCGTAGCGGCGTCGGACACTGCGGTGTGCCCTCCGCCTTCGTAGGTGCCCGCGAGCACGTGTGCCTACGAGTCGAAAGTACAACGACATGCAAATAACTGGCAACTCGCATTATTTGCATAATTACGCATGGCCCTACATACCGTAACTACACTATAAATAGGGTTGTCCGATCACTTCGCCCCAGTTGTTCGAGCGATACATACGGTGCGTTACGGACTGGAAGGGACGTGCCTGCATCGTTTATTTGCCTGCATTCTTTATCCGCCTGCACGTCTGCATCCTTTATCCCAGTAGGTTTACCTTCGTTGTACCACCGTCCGTCCGCCGATGTGAACGTACTGGTGCTGACTTGCGGCGACTATATCGACGTTCAATTATGACGGCGTTGTTGACGGCCAAGAACAATGCTGCGCTCGTTGCCAAGACGAGGAACGGTGGTGTCGTCGCCGAGGAGGGCGGCGACGCCGAGGAGCTCTTGGGAGTGATCACCGCCTCTGGCCGCGCGGGCGGCGCGCCGTTTGACAGCGGCGGTCGGACGCAGTCGACCGCCTCGAGCAAAGCGTCGTCCGTGGCGGATTCGGGAGCGAACAGAAAGGCGGAGGAACGCGGCGCGGACGCCGCCTCGCCCGCGCTCACACCATGGGTGGACGAAGACGCTGCCGTCGACGAGGACGACGGAGAAGCGCTCGAGCCCGACAGCGAACACGGCTCCTGCCCGTCGGCCAGCTCCACCGACTGCCCTTACTGCCACCGAGCCTACCGCTCTGTTCGTTCCCTCTCTCCGCTAATGTCAATTGTCGGGGGACGTTTTCGTTGGACGTGTAGCCGCGGATGCTCTACTGCCTGCACGCGTTGTGCGAAGACTGCATCATCGCGCAGCTGGAAGGCCGTCCGGACCCCAAGTCCGTCATGACGTTCGGGGGCCGCCAAGCGACCGCTGCCGTACTCGTCAACGGCGCCGGCAAGCCGTCTGCCCCCCGACTCGCCGCCATGATGCCAGGCGCGCAGCAGAAGCTGCCGCCTCCCGGCATCGTGCGCTGTCCCGTCTGCAAGCAGGTTCGTCCGCTCCTCCTCCTCCTCCCATTGCCAGTCGTCACGAAGGTCGACGCCGCGTGAAATGAAATGTTGGTGCCGGTGCTTGCAGGACAGCCAGATCGGCAACGACGTCTACTTCGTGCAGCGCCTGCTGGCCGACCACGTGACGCTGAACGAGCAGGAGACGGCGGCGCTGGAGCGACTCGCGGCGCGCGGCTGCGGCGCCTGCACGGCCGGCGAGAAGGCGGTCGCCCACTGCCGCGACTGCGCGCGCGCCGTCTGCGCCAACTGCCTCCAGGCGCACTCCTACATGCGCTGCTTCGAGGGACACTCCGTGCGTCGCCAGCCGCCCACAGTGCCCGTTGCAAAGGGCGGCGCGGAGAGGACGCTTGCAGACGGTGCTGTTGGACGAGGCGATGTCTGGGAGCGGCTGTGAGGCCGGTTCGGCGGGGCCGAAGCGGCGCTTGGTGCACCGGCCGCTGCGCTGCGACGAGCACCGCGACTCGGAGCTGCGGTTCGTCTGCGTCGACTGCGAGAAGGCGGTGTGCGAGCGCTGCGTGGCCGACCGCCACCCGCAGCCCATGCACCACGTGACGCGCCTCAACGACAAGCTCGACCGCTCCGTACGAGACGAGTTCGCCCGCCTGGTCGCCGAGGCCGCGCACGTCGTACGCTGCCGCCTCACCTTCTCCCCCCCCCCGCGCCCCTTCTCTAGTTCTGCCCTGCCGCCTCGTCGCTTCAGGCGGACGCGAGTCGTCAGGGCGGCGACGCGGAGACGACGAAGCTCGAGCAGCTCCAGAGCCAAGTGGAGAGGGCGAAGGAGTCGCTCTCGAACGCGTTCGACATCTTCGCGCAGCTGCTCGAGAGTCGGCGCGAGCAGCTCGAGCAGCAGCTGGACGAGATTCACAAGCTGCGCGAGAAGGAGATACTCAGCAAGTTCAAGGACATGGACAGCACCGCCGAGCGTCTGAGGGACGCCTGCCGGTTGGGAGTCTCTTTCCCTGCTGGCGGCCCACAGCGCGCGCAGTTAAATATACTGGACGTCGATTTGCTTGTAGCTTTGCGAGTCGTCTCGTGGAGGCGGGGAGTACGCTCGAGCTGCTGCTGAGTCGGGACGCGCTGACGGACCAGTTGCGTCTCCTCTACCAGACCATGCCCAACGCCGACTTCTCCGTCGCCCTCAAGTTCGTCTGCGAGCCCGCTCGCTTCGCCCACAGTCTCGGCCAGCTCTGTGGAGAGTTCAACAGTAGGGTACCCTGTTGTTCTGAGTGCCGCCGCCCACTGGCTTACGCGTTGAGGCTCGCTGACCGGTCCGATGCGCACCGACCTGCTGGCGCGCACGCGCATGCGGCCGCTCTTCTACGACGCGCAAGCGGCTCTCGGCGCTCCCTCCACTTTCACCGTCCTCTCGCGCCTGCAGCAACCGCCGGCGCCGACGCCGCAGCGAGGAGCGTCTTTTCCGCAACTCGTCAACAACAACAACAACGCGAGCGCGCCGACTGGCGACGACCTGAAGCTGATTGTCGAACGGCTCACGATGGCCAGTATCGGTCAAGGCGGCGTGGCGTCGGCCGCTCCGCCCGTCGCCTTCCCGCCGCTCGGCGCGCCCACCATGCCGCCGCCACCGGCGTTCGCGCTCAACTCGCCCTTTCCCAACAGCGCCATGCGTACGAACGCCTCCACTGTTGAACGCTCGCTCGCATTTGTATCTACTTGTGACGAGACGCCGTCTAGGCGGCGCGGCGGGCTGGCCGCTGGTGGACCGGCCGGCTCCGATCGGCACTGGTCGCGGCGGCTCGTCGTCGGCGCTGTCGCCGACGGCCGACCTGATTCCCGGGCCCATCGGGCCTCCACCGACCACCTTCAGCTCCTTGGGCGCTGCAGCTCGCTCGTCCATCGGTCCGCCGCCACCGATCCCCGCTTCGGGCCCAGCCGTACCTCTGCCGCTCGCCGCCGTCAGCCAAGCTCCCACCGGAGGCGCCGCTGCCCCGCGCGCCGACAGCGCCTCTATGAAAATCTTGTAGCTTGCCTTGTCATGAATCTTTGAATGTGAAGAACCCGGACTATTCGATGTTCAGCAAGCGGTTCGGCCAGCTGGGCCCGTCGCAAGGGGAGTTCAACTCGCCGCATGGCTTCTGCCTGGGCCTCGTTGATGGGAGGGACGGCGACGAGCAGATTGTGGTCGCCGACACGAACAACCATCGCGTGCAGGTCTTCCGCAGCGGCGGCGAGTTCGTCTCCCAGTTCGGCGTCAGCGGCAAGGCGGACGGCCAGCTCTGGTATCCCAGGAAGGTGCGCCGCCGCTGCTGCCTTCTCGTCGACAGTCGTCGCATTCATGTGCGCGCGTGTAGGTGGCGGTGATCAACGTGGACGGTCGACAGCAGCGCTACGTCGTCTGCGACCGCGGCTCCGAGCGGTCGCGTTTGCAGCTCTTCGACCGAAACGGCGTGTTCGTCAAGAAAATCGGTGCCTACCGTGTTTCGGCTTGCTGTCGCTGGTTTTCTTTGAGCGGCTCTTTCAGCGGCCGATTACGTGGATGCGCTGGCGGCGATGGCGGTGGACGGCGACGGCATGCTCGTCGTCGTGGACGGCGGCGCCTCTCCGACCGTCTATCGCGTCGACCCCGAGACTGGGACGTTGCTGCACTGGATCAACGTCTCCGCCGACCTCCAGGAGCCCACGGACCTGGCGGTCTCCGAGGACGAGTACTTCGTCTGCGACTTCCGCACCCACTGCGTGCACGTCTTCGGCAAGGACTCGCAAGGCGAGCGAGCGAGCGACACGCGCCCACCGACGCGACCGACCCCGTTCCTTGACAGGCGCCCGTACGCGCTCGTTGGGCGGCCAGCAGCTGACGCTCTACCCAAACGGAGTCGACGTCTCGGCAGAGGGCGACGTGCTCGTCGGCGACTCGCACGGCAACCGCTTCCACGCCACCGTGCTCAGGCGCAACGGACAGCTGATTCAGGAGTTCGACTGTCCCTACGCAAAGGTCAGTCACACACACACCCCCCCCCCTTAATCGAGACGGACGCAGACAGACGGTTTGCAGGTGTCGCGCTGCTGCGGCTTGCGCGTCACGCGCAAGGGCTACGTTGTCACTTTGGCAAAAAACAATCACCACGTCTTGGTGCTAGACAAGCTCTTCGTCGACCAGTGATAGATACTACGCGCGCGCGCCCATCCTCTTCATCACTCCCAATGTGAGGGGCTCGTGCTCGTGTGCTGGGCGACGTAAAGGAGGCGGGTGTCTTGCAGAGTCAAAAGTGCCTCATGTACGGTCATTGCCGCTGCTTTGTCGAACTTCTCTCCGTTGTGATGTCGCCTACTACCGTCAACGGCTCAATTTTTCGGTGAGCCCGTCTGAGTCGACTGCCGTATTTGCTGATTCGAGCGGACTATTTTTTTCAGCGGAACTCGCGTCTTGGTCTACTGCTCGTCGTGCGGGGCGCGCGAGCGCGGTCAACTGCTGTGACATGCGTTCCCTTCAGCTCCCTCCGTCAACCGCGTCTCCCCCCAAGTCGGCCCCCTTCCGACGCGCCCATCGCGTGTGTACAGCGTGAATGTAGGCCTTGGCGCTTACAGCACAAACCGTGCACTCTAACCCGGCTCTCTTCTCGTGCGCAGCACAAGTATGTATGGTTTAATTTGGTTACCGTAATCCTCACAACTCTAGATACAGTACCTACCACTGAAGAATGAAAGTCCAAAGTGAAGTATAGTCGCTGTTCACAGAGCTGAGAGCTCCGTCCATCCATTCACTTGTGGCGCGCTGTTGTTGTTCGTTCTGTCGTTCGTGCAAGTTCGTCCTTTCGAGTTGGTGCGCTTCGCCTCACGCGCGGAGGTCGAATATCATGCTGTTGCTGCGGTCGAATTTTTGCTACGGCTAAATTGCACAAAAATCCCTTTAAATTTCGCTTTATAGCAGGTGCCAAGCAGAGCTCGGTTAGGCCATTGTCTGTTCTCTTGCTCGATGTCCTTAAGCATCTCAGGAAATTTTTGTGCAATTACTGTAGAGTCACGAGCGGTAGGGGTGGTGCCACACGACATCATATTGCATAACGTGTTTCAATTGGTTGACATGTGCTTTAACAACTCCAACCGTGGATACCTGGTTATTGACAGCAATGGATTTTGTAAATTCACTGCAGTCCGTACGATGCAGATGTGTTTTAACCGTTGGGAGATTAAAGATTTGATTAGCACGGTATTGCAGATCAAGGATGTCCCCACCCCCATTCTTAGTCTTCCCCCTTTTAAAAAGTTAGCTGGCAGCTTCGTGGGACTTCGGTCGCCTTTTTCGCCCACTTCAAAAGCTTCTTTGAGGATGGCGATCGGTAGATTTGTGCTAACTTTTTTGGCTTGTTTGCGTCGAATGATTTTGCTTCGCTGCAGCCAGCGGAGTGACGGGCGTCGTCAAGTGGTTCAACGTGGACAAGGGCTACGGCTTCATCACGCGTGACGACGACGGCAGCGACGTCTTCGCCCACAACGTCTGTCGCCTGAGGCCGTCCTCGCCTCGCGTCCGTCGCTCGCTACAGCGCCGTTTGATTTCAGTCGCGCATCATGGAGCGGAGTCAGACGGGCGAGGGATTGGCAGCGGGCGAGCGGGTGAAATTCGACGTCCAGAGGGGACCGAAGGGCCTCCAGGCCGCCAATATCACCGACACCAACGGAGGCGCCGTGCAGGGCGGCAAGCGCCGCCTCGGCGGCGCGCCAAGCGGCGGCGCGTCGCTGGCCGGCCAACGACTCGAATTCTTCCGGCCGCCGAATTCTTCCGGCCGCCGCGTTGGTTGACGCGAGAGGAGCGCGCCCGCCTGCCGCCTCCCGCATGGTCGATAACCGTCGACCGCACACCGCGCCGTCGTAAGGCTACGGTAACGAGCCCTGCTACCACACCGCCGGTGCAAGGCGGAGGCGGCGGCTACGGCGGCCGGGGCGGAGGCGGCGGCTACTGACCACCCGCACAACAGCTATCACCAGCTCCATTCCGCTCAGGTGCAATCGCAATTTTGCTGCTCCTTTCGACTGTCGTCTTTGCTGCTTCGAGCGGACTATTTGTTTTTCAGCTGAACGCGCGTCATGGTCTGCTGCTCGTCGTTCGGTGCGCACGCGCGATCGCAAAGTCCAAAGTGAACTATAGTCGCTGTTCACAGAGCTGAGAGCTCCATCCATCCATTCACTTGTGGCGCGCTGTTGTTGTTCGTTCTGCCGTTCGTGCAAGTTCCGTCCTTTCGAGTTGGTGCGCTTCGCCTCACGCGCGGAGGTCGATTATTATGCTGTTGCTGCGGCGCCTATCGTTTGACTGACACACCGACGCGACGCAACGCTTCTTCAACTCCTCTCGCAACAAAGCTGGCGGTGTCAGAAGAGAGCGCCGCGCTGTCGGCTCTGGGAGGCGAGCAGCTGCTGCAGCGCCTTGGCGACGTTGTAGCGCAGCTGCATGAACTGCCGCATCGACGCCTCCACCGACACCACTCGCTCGCGGCCGCCGCTGTCCTCGACGCGGAATGACAGTACGACGCTGGGCTTGAGACTCCGACTGATGGACCTGCAGAGGGCGTCGTGCGGCTCGCGTGCGGAACTCGTTCGTGGCCGCTGCTCACGCCGACGAGACGGCGACGAGGATAGTCCAGGAAAGGCCGACCACGGCGCTGCTCGGCCGCACCCCACGGACGGCCAACGACCTCTCGACCGCAGCCTGCAGGCACTCGTCGAGCCAGCGCAGCACCTGCGTCAGCTGCTCCGGCCTGAGACGTCGCCGCGCGCTCGTGCCACAAACGGAAGGGACGCGTTGTGACGGCAGACCTCAGTTTGAGCCGAGAGCTGGAGAGCAGCGATTGACAGCGGTCGGGACTGCGCTTGACCGGAGCCAAACGAGCGGCGCTCCTCACGAACGAGTAGAGACGTCCGAAGTCGACCGCTTCGGCTCGCGACCGCGGCCGGTACGTCGACTTCTCGCCGCGCAACATGTCGACGCATCCTCAAAAATCCCCGAACTTTTTAGCGTACCTCCCCGCTCAGTCTCCAACCTGCGACTGCGTCACGGCTTACTGCAACCGCTTGTGACATGGTCAGGTCTTGCGAAGCGCCCGCCTATGTTTGTGGTGGTGGGTGGGTAGTCGCTTGCTACAAGCGCCAATGCAACACATACCAACATACCACAGAACTGGCACGGTATCAATTGCAAGGTGCACATCCGCCCGTCTGCTTCTGAGGAAGTGAGTGTTTATTGTTCATGAAAGGGTGGCGACTTCGTAGCACGGGGAGCGGTGCATGGCAATCACAGGGGCCGAAGACACGAGGACGCAGCGCGACGCGTATTCGGCGAGACTGAATGGCGCAGGCGGCGTCATAATAAAAATAATAATACTACAGTCGTCCGAGTGGCAACGTGGTGAGAAGAAGCGTGCGAGGAGGCAGCAGCTGCTCGGCTGGCGGGCAAGCTCGAGTTCTGACGTGGCTGCGAGTCAGCGCCGACTAGTCAAGTCGGCGACGTCAGCGGCGGCACGGGGGCCGGCAGCTGTGGTGGGTGCGAAGAGGCGGTGCGCCCTGTCGACGAGGAATGCGAGCAGCCGCTGCTCCTGGTGGGGCATGAGCATCGCGAGCGACAGCGCCGACGCCGGCCCGCCCCCGCAGCCCGCCTCGCGGACGGCCGAGGGCGGCGGCGCTTGGAAGAGCGTGGGCGCGAACACGGTCGCCAGGTTCTCGGCCGTCATCTTGTTCCACTGACTGTGCTGCGCGACCTTCTGCAGGTGCGCGCAGAGGCAGCGCAACGCCTCCAGGTGCGCCGCCGATGGCGCCTCCTCGGCCAGCGCCTGCGCCAGCTCCGCCTCGGCCCGCCCGCCCGGCTCCGTGCCGGAAGTGGAGGACACGAGCTGCAGGGCGCGTCGGTGCCCGGCGAGCGAGACGAGTGGTCTGGGCAGCAGGCGCAGGTAGAGCTTGAGCAGGCCGGCCACCGAGTGGACGTCGAGGGCGCGCCTCAGAGAGTCGGCCGCGCTGCCGGCGGAGGCGGTGTCGAAGGCGAGGCGGAGACGCTCCAGCTCCTCGTGGGAACCGGATACCCGGTAGATTCCCTCGACTTTCAGGCCGCGGCGTTCCACCTCGGCGATGCAGAGCCGCAAGGGCGGCGGGAGGGCGCACTCGTGCGCCGAGCAGAGCGTCTGGATGTCGACTGCGAACTGCCTGCGGACGTACTTGAGGTCGGGCCGGCAGTCGGGTCGGCTCTTCTCCGAGCACTTGCGGTGCGCGGCGAAGCCGCAGTCGACGCAGCGGACGCCCTGCTGGAAGTAGCCGAAGAGGAAGTTGCCGCAGTAGTCGCAGAATTGGAAGGCGAACGTGTGCGCCTTGAAGTTGTGCCGCAGAGGAGGCGGCACAGGAGGGCCGGCGGACGCGGCGCCGCCGCCGGCCGCGTCACCGTCGACGGAGTCGGTGCTCGAGCGCGTGCTGAGACGGGACGAGCTGCCGGCCAGCGACGACTTCTCGACGCCGACGCTCCGGCCCCTCACGGGCGTCACTTCGTCCGCGCCGCCCACTGAGATGACGGTGGGGGGAACAGCAGCGTCGCTCCGACCACTGCCGCCCGCAGCTGCCGACGCCAGACTGGGCCGGGGTCGCCGCTTCGTGCGCCGCTGCGTCATGCGCTGGTACCTGGACGAAACGCGGCGATCGAAACACAATGTGAGAGATGGGCTACAACAGGGCAGCAAGAATAAGCTCACTGAATGTAGGGCGACTGCTCGTAGATAGCCTCCTCGGTCATGCGCCGTATGTAGTCGGCGGCGTGCACGTCCATGTACATGCAGACGAGTCCGTCGGCGACGAGGTCTCGGATGTCGTCGAAGCGCTTGTCGCCCACGAAGTGCTGTCCGTCGTAGAAGAGCTTGTAGTTGAGCGTGCGCCCACTGAGGCGCATGCAGAGCGTGTACGTGCCCGGACTGCGGGCGCTCTCGCGGACGAGGAAGGCGCCCTCGCCGCGCTCGGCGAGCAACGCGTCGGCGGTCTCGCGCTCGATCATGCCGTGGAACTCGCGGCCGTAGTAGAGCGGCCGGCGCGGCGACGCGGCCGACACGGCCGAGGACGAGCAGTCGACGAGCAGCGGCCGCGGCGCCTGCTCCTGCAGTAGGTAGAGGTACTGCTTCCAGTAGGAGCTGCCGCCAGCCGGGCCGGGAGAGCCGCCGCTCGAGCCGACAGTCGCGCCGTCCGACGACGGCCCGTTGTTCTCGGACGACTCGCCCGCGACTGGAAAGGGCGCCGCCCCGCCCCCACCGCCGACGCGGCGCACCACCTGCGCGGCACACATGCCCACGCGCGTTGAGCAGGCACAACTCCGTCAGCGACGTCTCGAGGAGTCTATTACAATCCAATCAAGGCCTAACTGACGATCATTCACAACCGCATAAGCCATACTGTAGCCGTTACGTGACTCACAAGCGTTGTGCTTGTGTGTATACTGTATGGCGTTTCTAGCAACACTTACTATGGTACTCTTGTTCAAGATAACAACGACAATAGCGGCAACCGGCAACGATCGTACCGGTTAAGTACCTATTGCGTGTTATTTGTTACAGTGATGAAATTTACATGGTGCAGCTTTGCAGTAAAATTTACATGCAAAACTTTGTAAGAAAATTTGCATGCTTCCTTATGCAGTTTGGGAATCGAAATCTGACTGTTTTAGCCTTGTCCACCTACACAAAAATGTGTAACCCCCCCCCCACCCGCTCCAGAAACCTTCGTTACAGCTATGGGCTCCAGTCCAGCTGCGGCTCATGATCATGCTAGGTATATGCCATAGACATACATGCTCGAAGCCGCTGACCAAACGCACTCATTGGCTGCCTCGCTTCCAGGCGACAGTTATGTCACAAGTATCGCCACTTCGTCTTCAGACCTTATTGGTGCCTACATAATCCGGACACAACGTTTCTAATCGGTCATCAATCGTATGCTGCGACAAGAAGACCGATCACACGAGAGACTCGTTTTGAATAAACTTCTGGAACATGAGAAGGGACTCGGCTTGCTTCCACTGCGGAGCCATGTGGCCAGTTCCCTGCAACAAGTGAGAGTGATTCTACAATAGACACCCAGTTCAGCACCTTGATTGTCACAAAGTCCAGCGCTCCAAAGGACGTCAGCGTCCCGACTAGCTGCTTGTTCAAATACCAAGGCGTTTTCGGAAGAGTGACCTGTAGTGGGGGTTGAATTCAGCTACGAGTATGTGTGGCTGGCAGTTGGGTGCAAGGTTGTTGGTTACGTTGAGTCCGAGACGTTGCACGAAACGCTGGCCCATGAGAAAGTTGCACATGAGGTCGGTGTCGCCGTAATAGAGGAGGACTCTCAAGCGAGCGTCCAGTGCCCGCCGGATAAACGGCGACACGTCCCGCACCTCGTTCCGGTAGCGGCCCTTCTCGCTGTAGCGACTGCAATACGAACGACGCAGAACCATTCACACACGACCCGATGATTCGCTCCACCGCCGCCCACTTGCACTGAATCCACTGTTTGACGAAGTAGCCGGGAACGTGGAAGGCGCGCCTGACCGACTCCCGGTTCAGGTACATTGCCATGTCGGTGCCGTTGAGACAAGGCAGGCCTTGCACCTTGATGCTGCGGCCCTCGACCTAGAATGCAGCCGCAAACACATTCTTTGCCTCTTATTGCTTCGTCCTTTACAAATCAGATCTGAATTCGAGGGAGGGGGAGGGGGGCTATGAGGAATGACGCGTACGGCCGAAATGCACGGCTGGATCTACATTTTTCAGCTGTTCACCTGCACCGTGGACGTCTCGTGCTCGTGCGCGTACTGCAGCGTTCGAGTAAAAGGGCGCAACGGCAGCCGTTTGTCGGTCGGCCCGAGTGGACTTGCGTCTGGTCCGCCGCTGCAGCGGCGCGGCGCGATCGTCTCACAGTCTCGGTTCAGATCGTACGGGTTGATGGCGGACGCGTAGTTGCGCACGGTGTTCTGCATCTGCATATGCGTCGACGGTCGTACACATGGCATAAGCTAGGCTGGTGCACTACCAGCCTGCGAAATGCAGTAGGCAGACTTTGCAGCGGAAAAGGCGCACGAGGTGGTGCAGCCGTCGCAGCAGGCGCTTCGCATTGTGCTCCACTCGCTAAACGCACCCAAATAACAGCCAACTTTTGCCGCGCCACTTGATCGACAACACCACTGCTCGAACCTCTCATCCAGTACCCCGTGGTGGTACAAGAATTCCGCCAGGGTACCATCGTTGAGCTCCATGTCGACCATCCCATTTCCGATTGCGTAACCCTGCGAGCAGTAACTATAGTGTATCCTGTGTGGGAACCGTACTCCACTAAAAAGGAGACTTGCCTTGAAATTGATGGGAAATACTCTTTGGCCGTCTAGGATTTTCTGGGCGAACATTGGAGTGTAGACACCGGCGTATGACTCGCCTGTTAGATAGAAGTCGTTTCTTCTGAAATTCGGAAAGCGGCGGAAGAAACTTTTTAAAGCCTCGTAGTTTCCGTCCGCGGTCTAGAGCGTTGAACGACGACGATTGTTGTCCACTCGAACAGTTGGTGCCAAGACTGCATTTGCACGTCACCGTGGTATCGGTGATTGGCTCCTTCGCTTTCCTAGCAATCGTATGCGAGTAGCCGGTACCCACTGGGGACTCTATGAAGAGTATGTTCGCGATCTAGACAGTCGCGAAGTGCAGCCGACGTCGCGGCGACTGCGCTCGCGCCCACCGACCTTGTTCCACGCGTACGGGTTCGGCCGCAAGGTGGCGCCGTCGGCGTTGACGAAGAAGGGCCCGAGCTCGGTGAGAGCGCCGCCGAGCGAGCTGCAGCCGGGCCCGCCATTCATCCAGACGACGAGCGGGTCCTTCTCGGGACTCCGCTCCGACTCCGTCAGCCTGAAGGCGCCCTTGCCAGCCCAGCCGTCGCGACTCCACTATCCCAACCCACCAGTAGAAGAGCCTGCCGCCCGAGGCCGTCTCCAGGAAGCCGCTGAACTGGCGGAAGGTCGGCTTGACCGCAAGTCCTGGAAGTGAGGAAATCTCGTCGACTCGGCCACTCTGAGACAGGGTCACTGTGACTAGCGACGTTGTCACTGCCAGGAATCTGTTAAAGTCGTGCATTTTCGCGCTGTGTACGCTCGCCAACGCTGCGTTGCGACCTACTGCGCCAATCCTCTTATCAATTGACTTGACCGTGTCTATGACGCTAGCTCCCTCTTTCTCTCTCTCCAGCTTCTTTCGCATTCGCGCAGAGCGGTGCAAGCGGCAGTCAGTCTTTACATTGTGGTATGTACTTTATGTACACTGTACAACGTACCTATGTACGTACACCGTTTACGTTTGACAAAAGACGACGTGGTCCATTTGTCGCCGTTTTGCAGTCTCAAATTGGCGCTGGCAACGTAGTGTGTCGCGAGAATCAAGACTAATGTGAAGGCCGCCGACTCGAGGCGTCGGCGTATCGTTTCCAGGCCGCTTCGAGTGCGCCGAAGTGGTCGTTCATGTCGGTGTTGGTCTCGTCCGCTGCCACGGCGTTGCTCGTGGAGGAGACGCGACCGCGCGGAGGAGGCAGCGCCCGACTGGCGGGCGCAGCTGGCTCCGAGAAGAGACAGCGTCCGAGCGGCCGTGGCAGCGAGTGGCGCGCCTTGGCTCGGAGTTGCGAGCTGCTGCGCATGCAGACCGCGGCGAAGACGAGTCCGAACAGCGGGAAGGTGACGTAGCCCGCCTCCGTGATCGACAACTGGCTCAGTCGCCGCTCCGAGAGGACGGAGAAGCCGCCGCTCTTCGCCATGATGAAGACGAGCTGCGGCAGAGACGAGCAGACGAACAGCGCCACCATGATACGGTAGACGGCCGAGGTCATGCGGATGTTTTCCTCCAGCTGGTACCGACTGCTCAGCGTCATCTGCTGCAAGCAACCTACCAGCCAGCCTACGCGTGCGCGCGAGCACAACTCGTTCCCCGCACAGACCGTGCCGTTGGGGCCGCCCTGTGCGTTCGCATCCTCGACTCTAGTCCGTCTGATGAAGCGATTCCACTTGCCGACGAGAAAGAAGACGGCGAGCAGCGCGCAGCTGACGACGATGTTGACGACGAGCAGACGCGCGAACGTCGTCGCGTCCCCCGCCGGTCCGTAGAACTGCGACGTGTACGACGAGCAGTAGCCGAGCCTCGTCTCGCTACGAATGTTGCCCAGCTTAGGCAGCGTTGTCAGAGAGGCCAGAAGCCACTGAATCACGTATGCGGTGGTTGAGCGCTAGTGGTGCTGCTGCGGAAGACGTGAGTCTGTGACATGACAACTTACTGGAAGCGTCGCGAGCGTCGCCGCAGTGGCTGCAGAGGTTCGGTTTTCGTACACCTTGTAGCGGATTGTCGCGATCGTCCGCTCGATCGCCAACCCCATAAACGAGTAGACAATCACCAAGGCAAACAACGTGACTGTGCAAGTGACGAAGCAGCAGTCACGGTCCGAAATTACTGAAGGAAACGGCGCGGCGCGTCGCGGCTTTCGTCGATCGCGAGAGCCGCTCACCGGCGTCGAGGCAGCGGCGCGCGCCGAGGTGTTTCCACGCGAGGACCGAGTTGATGAACTGCTGGGCCGTCTTCGCCAGGTTGTAGGCGCAGTTGGCCGCGGCCCCCGAGCCGAGCGCCACGCGCAGGTGGACGTGGAAGCACTCGACACGCAGCAGCGCCATTATCAGCGCCGAATTGGCTAGCAGACTAGCCGCGTTGCAGAGAGCCACGAACGTCTCGAGCAGGCGCGTTGGCGCGCTCGCCGCGCTCTCCATCGCCAACGCGCACGCACTGGCGCCTTCGGCCGCGCTGCCGTTCGCCGCGACCGCCAACGCAGCCGCCTCCTCCCACGCCGATGACCACATCTGCACAAGCCAAAGCTAGAACATTCCGATCGACAAGCCGATATAGGGCTTCTGTCTGTCTGTCTGATGGCAGAAGTCGAAACAAATGGCTGACGGGCTGAAGCCAACATAACATCTGGAGTTCTATGCGCGCGTTCTGAGAAAAAGGGTTGAACGGTCCTGGCGAACGAACTTTGCAATAAAATGAGATCATTGTGCGTGGCAAAAATTTGTATTGCTCTACGCAGACTATCTATGGACCAGCGGACAGGCGATGGTAGTGACCAGTGGCGTAGCCAAGGGGGGGGAAGGGGGGGAAGCTTCCCCCCCCCCGAAATTCTCCGAAGCTAAAATTTTTTAACTTGGTACCCTCTGTTGCAAAGTGCCGATATGGGCATTTTTCTCAATTTCAATGCAAATAATGATGAAAACGACACTAAAGAGCCAAATTTTCGCCTGCGGCGCATTGTTTTGCATTGAAAACCGTGAAAGTTCGTTATGCTACTCTAAAAAATTTGGCTGCGGCGCTATTTCGAGCACGGAAATCGACCGCTTTGACAACATTGCTAACGTTTTGGTGTGAATATAGTCAGACAAACGAGCGCAAAGCGTGTAAACAGATTGGATGAGAGAGTGTCTAAAGCTTCCCCAGCCGAAATGGCGCAATCTCGAAAAAATTCGACAGGGTCCCCCCTGTTGCAAAATTGAGAATTTGGCCGAGATTGGACTCCCCCCCCCCCCCGAAATCAAGTTCTGGCTACGCCACTGGTAGTGACCCTCGCTTCTCCTCCCTCGTCAGAATAAAACGAGAGATCTGAAAATAGACCGACACGAGCGGCTCGAGCGTCAGCGAACATGTTTGAATCGAAATCCTTTGAGCGGCGGCAAAGCGAGCGACGCCTACTGATTAGAGGGCTCTGTCAGCTGCTGACGTTCACACCGCACAAAAACGCCGAGCGGGCGGGGCCAGAATGTGTTGGTCGAACGGGTGAGGGGGGGGGGGAAGGGGCGCAGCTCGGTCGATACGAAAGCCATGCGACCGCCCGCAGCCCGGCCGACGCAGAAGCCGCAGGTCCACAGCCTCTCCGTTAATTGATTGGCCCACAGGGGAGAGTCTTTGTCTCCAGCACCCAGCCTACTGTATTCAGCAAAAGGACGGTCTTTATTGCCCCAAGTATGCTATCCTAAAACCCCAATTGAACTTCACTCGTGTAGAATGTGCGGTACTGTATAGAGTGTAGGCTCAGAAGCTGAAGCGATCCGAACGATGGGTCACCGAACGCTGGAACAGAGAGCTGCATGACTTGGCCATCACCGATCTGACGTCGGCCGGCCACTGCTGCTGCTTCGCCAAGAAACGGGTGAGGTGGTGAGAGCAAGTCGAAATCTCCAAAGATCAGACAAGATTTGTCACTGTACTTTGGATGATTGCTCATATCTTGACGCTCGGTTGTTCGTTTTGCATGAAATTTAATTTGGTATTTTTGTTTGGCTTACATCAATGTTGAATTTCCGTCCGTTCGTTCCTAAATCCGTCCACCAGTATTTCTCTAGGGGTGGGGGGGGGGTGTGCATATAGTGTTGACACACCCTGTACATGGAACGAGTGACGTGTGGTGCACTTGCGGATTGGAAATCTAGTAAAATCTTGGAGACTTGGAGTGCACAACCAAGTGCGATAAAAATGCCACCCACTTACAATGAGGGCAGTGGCTAACACAGAGACCTAAAGCAAATGGTGTCACAGCCATTTTCTGTGACACCATATGCTTCAAGCCGTGTCCTTAATCACGTGTCCTTAATCAGTGTCGATTCACAGATATACCGTATGTATTGGCACTGGACCACGCGTACCGTACTCGCCAATCAATGAAGAGCAACCAAAAAGGTTTATCGGATACAACGGGCGGGACACGTGACAGCGCACTCAGCTCAACTTTTGCCAGGCGATTTCCAGCGCCTCAAAGTGGTTTCGCATGTGTCGGTGCTGGCCGTCGTTGCCGAGAGGCGAGGGAAGGCGACGAGCAGGCGGCTCTGGGAAGAGGAGGCGGCCGAGCGCGGGGGGCAGGCGGCGGCGGGCGCGCTCGGCGAGCTGGGAGCTGCTGCGCATGCAGAGCACGGAGTAGCCGAGTCCGAAGGCGGGAAAGGTGAGGTAGCCCAGTTCCGCGACCGCCACCTGGACGAGGCCGCTGTCCGAGACGAACGCGAAGGCCGACTTCTTGCCCAGGATGAAGAGGAGCTGCGGCAGCGAGGAGCAGACGCAGAGGACGGACATGATGCGCGAGACGGCCGTCGTCATGCGGATGTTCTCCTCGAGCTGATAGCGACTGCTCAGCGTCATCTGCGCAACGGGACGCCGTCGATTGGTGGGAGCGGCAGCGGCGGGGATGCGCCATCTCACGTGGGCCGCGTTGGCGTTGGCGGCGTGGTCCAAGTTGTGGACTTTGGCCTGTCGAATGCGACGGTTCCAGGCGGCGACGCCGAGGAAGACGCCGAGAAGGGCGCTGCTCACGATGATGTTGAGCACGAGCAGCTTCACGAACGGCGTCGCGTCGCCCGCCGGCCCATATAGGTGCGTCGTGAACGAGGAACAGTAGCCGAGCGTAGTCGAGCTGTGGATGTTGCGCAGCCTTGGCACAGTCACTGCGATCGAAAGCGCCCACTGAAAAGAGGTTGGACGAGTGGCCAGAGGGAAACATGCATAGGTATGCGGCAAGGACGCAGCAGAGTCCAACCGGCATTGTGGCGAGCGCAGTGCTCATCGCGACCGACTTCTCTTTTTCATACGTCTTGTACCGGATAGTGGCCACGATGCGTTCAATGGCGAGTCCCATAAAACTGTAGATCAGTGCCATTCCCGCAAAGGTCGTGAAACAGTTGATGAAGCAGCATTCAACGTCCGTCATTACTAAAAGCTTCGACGAATTTCACTTGACAAAGGGGTCGGGGATGGAGAGAGGCGGCAGACCGGCGTCTGAGCAGTTGAAGTCGTGCCAGTGGAGCAGCGCCCTGGAGCTGTTGAACGCCTGCTGGGCGACCTTGGCCACGTAGTAGGCGCAGTTGGTGACCGCGCAGGTGGCGAGCGCGACGCGGAGGTGCACGTGAAAGCAGTCGGCGCCGAAGAGCAAGAGGACGAGGCAGGCGTTGGCCAGCAGCCCGGCGACGTTCAAGCAGGCCACGACCGTCTCCACCAGTCGCATCCACACCTCCGAGGTGTTGTCGAACGCCAGCTGACACGCCTCTCTACGCACCGCGCTTTCCCACACAAACGACTCGTTCCACATGGGATGACGCTGAAAGATTACTTGAGGAAATAGCTCACGGATAAAACCGAGCGACTGTGTCGGAGCGGAGCACGCTTCGCTTGCGGTGAAATGAGTCGTGTGGAACAATGGCAACTAAGAAGGCAGCTCATTCGTTTGCGGACTGTCGACAACACGAAGGTGGTGCGCGCAAAAGAATGGTGAGCCAATTAGGCGCTCGTTTCCATGGCGCGCTCGTCGGGCGACAACACTTGCGTCTGCGATGCGAGAACGCTGTGTCTCTCAAGCAAATCAGACCCCAGCTACAGCTCTCCGCTTTGCAGCTGCTCACGCCTTTTAGTCCACAATCCACGCCGCTGACCTTATCCTATCCAAGCCACCCCCCCCCCTCCCAATCCGACCCCACCTCCAATCGGTGTGCACTGACGTACTCCTGTAAATGACGGTTTCGAAAACGCGCTGGAATACTACCGTGCCTAATCAGATTTGCATATAAATAGAATGCGTGCAGCGAAAGCTAGTACTGATGCCCACAACTCACCACGAGTCACGACGCAAAAACTATCACACTTTTAAATCTTAAACAGACATGCAAATTTCTGCTGCACAACTACAGGGCTGTTGTCATGGCTGGCTGCACAACTACAGGATACAGCACTTTGACTTTCTAACCTTTGAATTGTTGCGCTTATTGTTTAATATGCTACTGTATCCTGTAGTTGTATGTTAGCGCGCCTTCAAGCATGTTTCGATATGCTGCTGCGGTTGCGCCCCGCACTCCGATGTCACCCTGCACATAAATGTTGCATAACGATCTCACGAGCTGAATGCTTTACGTATAACGCACGGAGGAATGATGCACAACAATCCATTCTCTGACGCGCGTTTGCGTCCGCCGGACAGCCTTGGCTTTGCATTGCCAGTCCGCGCATCGCGGTCGCTGTGCAGGACGATTCTCTACCTTCTGACCTCCGCTACATATGAATTGACGTGCTCGAAATTCCATCCAATTCGATTGAACTCGTCTCCAAAGATTAAAAGGAATGCCAGCCTCTCTTGGAGTGTGTAGGTAAATCTGTCGAGTGGTGACGATCGAATCTGGAGCCGGCGTCGAGAAATTGATTGCGCCTCGTGGCGGCGTGGCCGCTGCGTACATAATTTGCCGGCTGAGGCGACAACGACGCCACGTGCGAACGGCTGGCAGCTGGGGGAGGAGGACGCGCCGCTCTCCTGTCAAAGATACGCGCAGGCTGGGGCAACGAGGAAAACGACAAGGTCCATTCCACGCCTAAGTTATTGCCTGGTCCGCTTAGCGGCGTCGTCGTCGGTCGCGCCCTGGCTGCTGAGGAGGACAGCCGTCATGGGAACGGTACGTCGCCTTCTGCCGCTCTACTGCGTCGCCGCCTCAGCCTCCTCAGCGCCACGCCAAGCGTCCAAGGTTTGTCCAGAGCTCGGCTCCGCTTCCTCGTTCTGCAGCCCGTCGTCTTGAACTCGCGTGGCTTTCGATTCGGCTCCTAGAACAACGCCGAAGCAATGCCTCCTGCTCTGCGCCTCATTTGTAGTCGCAAGGCCTTGAATGCTTTTTCTGTGGACAGTGTGAGTCGCCGCGAAGGAAGAGAATGGCGGTAGCGGGCCAGAAAGAGAGAGTGTGTTGTCGTCTTCGCTCGCGCCTCGGCGAGACGTGTGTAGTGAACTGGGGGCACGAACCACCTCTGCTGTTCTTTTGTCAACAGCCGTGTCAATTGTCAATATTTGTCGACGAATGGCGGTCCGGACTCCAGGTCTGCCGACAGTGAACTGTTTTTTCTTCAAATTCCTTTTGTCAGAAGCTACACACGACGGCGAAATGGAACGCTCCTCGTTTGCAGCAGCGGTGATGGATGGGTAAGAAGTGGGCGTCTCGTAACGCCTTACGTAAGAGGTCGGGCAAGACTGCTCGTGGGCCGCTACTTTGACGGACGGCGACAGCCGCGCGAAGTTGACCTGCTTAAGTGTAGGTTCGGAGTTCCGAGGGTGAGGTGTCGGTGTCCAGTGGGCGCTGGGGAGACGAATCGGTGTAACTGCAGGGGCGCCCTCTCTGTCGGCGCTGTCTGTCGAAGCAGTGTAGGACGAAGACGAACAGCAGAGAGCGCCGTCAGTCGAGATTACTGGAAATGGATAAGCAAAAGCAGTCCATAAATGTAAAGCGTCGCCCCTACGCTTCTATTGCGAATTAGTGGCGAAGGTATAGACATAAGTGACTCAAGAATATCGGTGAGAGTACGCAAGCTTATGATGATTACCTATGATGTCTGTTACATCGGTTTGGCATCTACTTACGCTTTCAATCAGTTGTGTTGGGGAGGGATCATGCGGATAGTGGCCGTCGTGCGTTGGTTTTCGCCAGCATATTGCAGCAAGAGCCGGAGGCGCTGTCGACTCGACAAGACGTGTGCCTGTTCAGATGTCGGCGCGGCCGACGAACTACCACCCGTCGATGAGGCTGCACAGCGCCGACGCGGCCATTCCCTGGTCGGTGCTCTGCATGGCGGCGCTATTCCGCAACTGCACGCCGGCCAGCTGTCCCGAGCAGCTCCTCCACGAGACCTTCAGTCCCTACTTCGGCGGACGGCGCGTGGACCTGCAGTTCTGCTGCGACGTCGCCCACGTCGCCATGTCGCGCTTCAATCGGCCCCCGCCCGCCGACTGGGCCCTCGACAAGCCCGCCGTCCTCGATAACTCCACCGCCGGCCGAGCCAGCGCAGTCGGCCTCGACTTCAGCGTACGTCCCCCCGCTCACTCGGTCGATCGACCAGTGTCCGTGCCGACTGATCTGTGTCGTGGTCACACTGTACACTTCGCTCGTAGGTGTCACAATGCGGCAACGAAACGATCATTGGCTACGTCGAGAGGTCGCGAGTGGGAGAGCCGTGTGTCATCAAGACCGGTTCTCGACTCGTCATCTCGGGAGGGGATTCGAGCTCGGGCTTCAAACCCGATCACTGGTACACCATCTGCTACACGCTAGTCGACGGCTGCCGCATCTGCAAGCTGAAGCTGCTGTGCAGTTACGAGAGCTCATCTGCCTGCGCTGAGGTCTCGGTCAGGAGTCAGCTAGTGGAGCTCCGAAACGATTCGATGGAGTTCCAATTGGACGTCGGCAGCGAACTGCCCTTCCCTGCCGAGCTGAGAGCGACGCTCGTCAGGGACGACCGCCGCCCTGCCGACGCGACGGTGACCGTTCCCAGCGTGATCCGCGGCCGGCGCTACGGCTTCGTCGCGACCGCGCTCGAGGAGGACACGTACTACACGCTCTGGGTGTGCCTGGCCGTGCGCGTGCCGCTCTGGTTTCAAGAGAGCCACGCCTTCTACGTGCGCTCCCCGCGCGCACCGCTCTCCTACTGTCTCGAGCCCATCGGACGCAAGACGCTCGCGCCCGCCGCACGAGTCAGCGGCGCCTCCTCGCCCCTCCCATTGCGAGTCGCGCTTCTCTTGCTACTACTGGCGATTACTCGCCCATCTCCCTGAAGCCCTGCTCGTTCAGCTACGACGACAGACAAACCGGAAACCGAAAGCTCCCACACGTGATACCGAGCTTTTCCGTTGTAACATGAAGGTCAGTCCGTCCGAGGTGCGTTAGTTAGACACACGGATACGGTAGCTTTTTGAACTTTGTTTGTTCTCATGTTCTGACATACTGTTTTGCACAGTACGACAGTCTGTGTGTACAATGAACATGTAAATTTCGGGCATAAAATTTTTAACGGAAAGCACGGTAACAATAGATAGAGGTTATTTACATGTAAACGATATGCAACGTGTCTCCTAGCTAACTGTCTTCTAAAGGCTACTGTACAGAAGAAAATTGCAATGCATGTGTGTATTGAACATTTTCTTAGCACATAGATGTTTGAATGGTTTCTGAATTCCCGCTGAGCTTCTTTTTGTCAACGCCTTTTGCTTATTGATGCCGGTTGTCGGCCTGAAAGAACGAACTAAAAGTACTAAATGTGTTTGATAAAATTAATGTGGCGCTTGTATTGATGGACGGCCTCCCTACCGAATTGGGCTTGCTTGCAGGGGCGGAATATTTATCGTGCTGCAAGCTGCTGTTTAGCGGCGCGCGTATAAACGTTCTTCAGTCGACACACTGACGGGCGAGCGGACGGACGGTGTAGTAGAGAGCCGCGGGCGCGTCCGTCGCCGATGAGAGAGACGGCCATCGCGGGGACGAATTGAATCAAACGTCATGCGCGCGCGATCGGACAGCCGATCGCCGCCGCTTCATGACTCAGCCTCTCTCTCCCCTCCCTCCCCCTCCCTCCCGCCCTCCCGAATCCATCGTCGCGCCGTCGTCCCTCGTCTCGCCCCCTATTCTCTGCCCTCCCTTTCTCTGCTCCTGTAATGCGGCGCGCGCCCCTCTGTGCTCTGCTGCCCAAAATCGGCCGCGTTGTTCGGCCTCGGTGCGAGCGGTGCGTAGACTGCGACTGCCTCCTATGTATGCATTCTCCTCCCCGCCCTCCCTTCGCCCTCCCTTCCTCCGTCTGCTCGTGTCATTGTCCACCAGCCAACGGCTTCTGGATACGTCGTTTAACGCGCTATAAGTTGCATTTTCTCTGACGTCTGTTGCTCACTCGCCGCCGATTAGAATTCTTTTGCGTCGTTTGGTCGATTCTCTTGCACTGATTCTTCATTCACACTAGTGCTTCGTCAGTGTGTGTGTGTGTGTGTCGCGTCCCTCTGACGTAAACTCAGCCTGCCTAATTGAATTGTTTGATTGCTTAATCATCGCAAAGTGCTTATTTTCGCTCTTCCCTTGCGTGTGCTCGGATTTCATGTAGGCAGTGTGTCAAAAAGCGCTACCGACTTGGCAGTTGCAGCGCAAGTCGTACAATTGGCGTACTTCCTGAACAATTGGCCGAGACACCCTAAGCTAAGCTTGTGCTGCCTTTGCTCTCCTTGCGACAACAGAGTGTGGAGTTCCGTGCTCTGCCGGTCCGCACGCTGCCAAATCGTTGACTCTTTCTTTCGGCCGATGACGCCTACGCGTCGTCGTCGCGCCGCGTCTCTCTCTCCCTCTCGGTCGGCGGCGCGTATTAGCATTGCGACCGGTCCTCCCTCGCCGAAAAACTGCCTGCCTCTCATCCCCGAGCGCTGTTGTCTAGCCTCACGCGCGCGCGCGCCGGCGCGCCGTTGCTCGCTCCCCTGTCGCGTTTTCATCACACTTCCACGCAGCGATTCGTCGTTTCATGAGGATAACAAGGGCCCTCTGACAACAGCACGAGAGGATTGTGGTCGTCGACATGCTGCGGCTGCGGTTGGATGGTGGTGACGTCGGCGCTGCGCTCCTGACGGTCGCAACTTTGTGGGTGGCGACGGCGAGGGAGTTGAGACATTGCTACGACAATCCATGTCAGAATGGCGCAGAGTGCCATATTGTGTCAGGTGCGCGTCGTTGCTCCCTGAGGCTGAGCTGAGCTGAGCTGACCGTGGCGACACCTCGAATTCAGATGTGCTCGAAGGGCCCCGTTGTCCGCGCGACTTCTTGGCCTATGGCGAGAAGTGCTATCGCATGCTGGCCGCGCCCGTGCCTCACGAGGAGGGCCGGAGGCAGTGCCAGCTACTCGACAGTCGCCTGCTGCGAATCGAAGACGCGCGTCAGCGCGAATTCGTGCGGGACTTCGCGCGGGTGAACCTGTCGAAATACGATCGCACACGTCGGTCTTTAACGTGACGTTCCTAACGCTGTAAGTCGGCCTAAGTGCATTCTATCGCTTGCAGTCTTGCTTGGACGAGATTTATGGACTGCCGGAAGGTCGTTCGGCGACGATGGCTGGAAGTGGGACGTACTGCCACGGCCGGTGGACATTGCTGCCGACTCGCAGTTCTGGGAAGTGGGGGCCATGGCAAAACGCGACGATTATCGAGGCCGGTTTCCTTGTTCGTCGTTCGCTGTGATGAGCTTGCGCGGTTCGCACGACGACGAGGTTCTGGTTGCAGAGGAGGACAGCTGCGTTGCCGTCACGTCCTCGTCCCACTTCTACAGCTGGGCCCTCACTTCCTGCTCTACCGGACTCAACTTTGTCGTCTGCGAAACCGCGGCAGAGCCAGTTGATTGTTGGTTGTTAGCGAGAGCGTCCGGTCCGCTACCGTACTCCTCGAGTGGCCTGAGTTTCGTTCAGCGCCGTCGGCCATGTACGCGTACCAGTGCCGCTGTCGACGCGGCTACGAGGGCCTCCACTGCGAGCAGAGGGCGGCGCCCTCGAGGCTCCAGCAAGAGGCGCAGCTCGTCACCTGCCCCTCTGCCGGTCTCAGCTTCGAGTGTCCCCTACAGGGCCCCAACGTCGGCATCAGGGTCGACTACGCCGCCTACGGTACATTCCCCCCCCCCTCCCTCTTGGTTCAATCGTCGAGCGCCGCCTACGCAGGCATGCCGACGGGCGACAAACCCAAAGTCTGCCTTGGAGAAGTCGGCGAGTTTGGCTGCGTTGCCGAGAATGCGTTCGCTCTGATCAAGCACAGGTTCGTCGGCGCATTGTGGAAGCTCTGTTTTATCGCAAAAAGTGGACTAATTATTTTATCACATCCTTCTAGGTGTCAAGGCTTGCGGCGTTGCCAACTGCCGGCGACCTTAAAAGAGGTGTTCGCCGTCAACCCCTGTCGACCGAACTCGGCCAATTACTTCGAGTACCGATTCCGCTGCTCGTCCGGTATCGGTAGGGCAGGTCAGGGGCTCTCGTCTTCGTGGTCCGACTGTGCTTCGTTCAGTGCCGATGAGCTGTCGCCGAGGTTCGGAGGAGGTGAACGGTCGTTGCTACTCGGTGGAGCAGGCCGCGTTGTCCTGGCCTCAGGCGCGTCGTCAGTGCGAGAGGCGGGGCGGCGACCTGGTGGCGCCCATCGACAACGAACGCTTGTACAAGCTCTTGCTACAGAAGCTCATCGGCCTCTCCGAAAACATGGTCGTCTCTTCCGTTACTGGGGTCGCTTCTGGTTCACTCCGCACAGCACTTCCAGCCCGTCGAGTATTGGATCGGCTTGAAGACGACGGGGAACGGACAGGCGAAGTGGGTCTCGCTGGATCCGATGGACTACAAGTCAGACTCAGTTTGCCACCTCAGGCTGCCGGCCGATTGAATCGTACGTAGGCGATCGCGCTTGTAGGCCGGCCGCCGTCGAGTTGGGCGGCGCCGACGAGTGCGGCGCTTGGAAGCTGCTGCCGGCGGCGGACGGTCAGCGCAACGGCCAGTCCCATTGGGTCTCGACGGACTGCGCCCAACTCCGCCCCTTCGTCTGCGAGTACGCCACTCAAGGTGCTGCGGCCGCTCGCTCCCCCTGCCTTCTCTCGCCTCGTCCCACGCTGCTTGTACGTCGCATTCAGATTACCCGCGACCGAGACTCGTCGATCCGACTTTTAAACTGACGACGTCGACGTCGACGACAACGACGACGACGACGACGACTAGGTTTGTGTCTACGAAGACGCGGTGGTAACGAAATTGAACGAGACGATGATTCAGCCGTGTTGCAACGACGGCGGTCGAAAAGCTCGTCGACGCCGCATTCTGCGCCGCTCGTGAAGCGAGGGGACTTTCTTGGCCAAGGACGCTGGCTGGAATGCCTGCGGAACTGCCGTGTCCCACTGGAACCGTTGGTAGGCTCGTGTTGCGAAGGTCTTTCTGTCGAAAATCGGTGCAAACCGTTCTTCCCCGTATGTACTATGTACCGCTACATTCTACCGTATCGGGCGCACTATGGTGTACATTGTACAGCATTTTAACGTTTGCACGTTTTTCAGGTCGAGCTATATGGCATTGCGATTCGAGAAGTGGAGGCGTTGCCGCCGCCGACTTTCGGACGGCCGCGCCCGACCTGTCGGGTTGTCACCACCAGTGGGAGACTTCGGTGAACTTGCTGCACGACTCTCCCGTGGAGATCGGCCAGCAGATGGTCGCGGAGCTGGAGACAGTCGTCACCGAGGACGAGCTCGTGGGCGGCGACGTGCCCGTCCTGCTGCACATCGTGTTCCGACTGCTGCCCATGGCCAGACGCCGAGTGCGCCAGCTCCGCGACCAGTTCCACACCGAGGACGACGTCGGAAGAATGGCGCGGAATTTCACGCAGGTCCTTTCCGGTCCTGCCCTGACTGACCGTTCTTTGCGAGCACACTCGCAATGACAACGACCAATGTAGTTGGTGGGCAAGGCGAGCAACATGCTGATGGCGGACTCGGCCCTGCGTGCCTGGGTGGACCTGCCGGAGAAGTTGCGCGCCGAGTCCGCGACCCGACTCATGCAGAACCTCGAGAGCAGCGCCAACTTTCTGGGCGCCCACATGGCGGTCGACGGAAGCGAGAGCGTCGAGGGCGCCGCTTCCGCCCAGCAAGACCTTCAGTTCGACAATCTGGGTGAGTCTGCGCGGGCAGCCGTGTCGCATGGTTGCTTACGCTACTCGCCGCAGCCATGAGAGTGGAAGTGTACCCGGGCGCGGCCATGGGCGACGACCCCGCGATTGTTCGCGGAGATATCAAAGGAGTCGCGCCCGTCCCCGCCTCGAAAACCGCCCCTCCCGTGCAGCGGCAACTCGGCACGACTTCCATTCGACTGCCTAGTCTTCGTGTGCTCAGTGAGTTCGCGAGACGACGAGATAGCTAAGCGGCGATTGGGCCATGCTGTGTGAACTGCAGGAGCGGTGTCAGTGCCGACGTTCGATTCCGTCCCCTCGACTCAGCGCAGTCTGTCGGTGACGGCCAAGAGAGGCTCGCTGCCCTTGGGCTTGGACAGTCGCTTGAAGCTCAGCTACTTCATGTTCCCGAATTTGGGCAAGATCCTCTTGCCGCCGCCCGCTGACGAGCTCGCGGCTGGTGGGCCTTCGGACGTGAGAACGGTCGTCAACTCGGTGGTGATCGGCGCCAGCGTCAACGACCCCGCGACATGCGTCGCCTTTCCCGACGGTGAGGGCGCCTCCTTTCGCTTCGACCATCTCGTCAAGGAGGGCGCGTCGAACGCGCGCTGCGTCTTTTGGAACGTCGGCCTCAAGTAGGCACGGGATGGCGGCGGCGCCAATTCCGTGTCCTCTTCAACTCGCGCAATTTCAGCATGTGGGACAGCGCCGGCTGCGAAGTGGCCAGCGCCGGCCCAGGCTGGACGGAGTGCGTGTGTAGTCACCTGACCAGTTTCGCTATTCTCATGGACCTGTCGTCGAGCGGCCAGCCTCTACCGGAAGTGCACGAGCGCGTGATCACGTGGATCACCTGGATCGGCTGCGGCCTGTCCTGCGTCGCGCTCGCCGCATGCCTCGTCGTCTTCTCGACATTCCGGTCGGTGCGCGTGCTCGCAGCGTCTTCTCTCCTCGTCTACGCGCGTCGCGCCGACGTTTCCAGCTCGTTGTGGGGCAATCGCAACCTCATCCACTTCAACCTCTGCCTCTGCCTGCTCGCCGCCAATCTCGTCTTCCTCTTCGGCATCGACAGAACCGAGAACAGGGTGGGTGCGCGTCCGTCTGCACGCGCTTCCACCGCGACCAAAGCGACAGCGCCCGCCCCCCCCCCCCCCCGCGCAGGTGCTGTGCTCGAGCGTAGCCATTCTGCTGCACTATCTGCTGCTGGCGTCGTTCTGCTGGATGCTGCTCGAGGGCTACCAGCTCTACCTCATGCTCATCAAGGTCTTCGAGGCCGAGGACTCCAAGGCGCTGCTCTACCACCTCTTGTCTTACGGTCGGTCTTCTTGTCCTACAGTCACTTTGAGATACGAACGCGCGCGCACGGAGAACGAGTCACGCACGGCAGACACTGGAAAATATGCGCGGTCGTCGTCAAGCTCCAACTAGTGTACAGGTTCAGGCACGTGTAGGCTCTTCGTCTGAGGCGCGCAGAGATGCCGTTCTAAACTAAACGACTAAGACACGTGGGCGGCTTCGAGCGGGCGATTGTCGTCCCCTTGTTCCGAGCTGGTCACCGTCGCGCAACTCACCTCTTCGATCGTGTCGAACGGCGTCCGCGACACAGTCGACGACTTGGGCTGTCTCGACTTCGCCGGCGACAAGCGGCTGGCGTCACCGCTGACGCCGCTGCCTTTCCAACTGGGCAGCATTGTGGGCACAGTCGCGTTGCTGGTTAGCGGCGGCGTAGTGGGCGGTGGGGGTGAGGACGGGTCGGCTGCGACGGCGGCTCGCTGGAGCGCGGTGGTCGCCTTCCGCCGACACTGCTCGAGTCGACTGAGGTCGTTGAAGCTGAGAGAGACTCTCTGGGGAGAAGAGCCGTGGTTCTCGCCGCCATCTTTCGTAGGCCGCCGTCCGGCTCGCTGCACGACGACGACGCCCTTCCTGAGAGGGTCGTGCCGTTGCGGCAGCGTGCGTCGGCAGCAGAGTAGCTTGAAGAGGAGCTGTCGAAAGACTTGGTCCCTCGAGCAGAACACCATGACGCTGGCCCACACGCAGAGCACGCCCAGTCCCAGCAGGAAGAGACTGGCGCTCTCGTTCATTCTTCCTCCGCGAGGCAACCGCTGCTAACGAGCTTCCACGGCGACGACTTGTTGGAGCCGTTGACTAATGCGGCGAACAGCCCATTGCCAATGTCAGCGGAGCAAGACAGCGCAGCGCGGCCGGTCAGTCGGTGCCCGCCCCTGTCAGCTGTCATATTCCTCTTCCGCCGCCGACTTCGGCCGTCTTTGCTCGCCGCATCAAGGTTAGGCAACCGCCGCCCTCAGGACCGAAGCGGAGTCGTCGCGTCGCCCTCATCAGCTGCGCGGCTCGCTGACGTCACCACTTTCTTGCGGCACAGTGAACGGCTGCGGTGTGGCCCTGGCACGGAGCGGCCGGGTGGACAGCGTCCGTCTGAGCAGCAGCGGAAAGGCGACAGCTGTCGTCTAACGACTCCCCGCGCTTTCAGGCTTCCCCGCCGTCCTTGTCGCCGTCAGCGCCGGCGTCGCCTACCGCAACTACGGCGCGGCCGACTAGTGCGTGCGCAACAGTTTAGTGTCGCGACGCGGCCGCAACTAGCGTCGTCGTCCAATTGCAGCTGTTGGATCAACGTCAGGACGCCGACCATATTCGCGTTCGCCGGCCCCGTCGCCGTCGTCGTCGTGGTGCGTCGTCGCCGCCGCGCCGTCGTCTCATCGGCAAGAGCGAAGCGCAGTTCGCCTCCCTTCCCATTGCAGGCGAACTTCGTCTTCCTATTGGTGGCTTTTCGCGTGGTGCTCAAAGTCCATTCCGTGCATGACCGCTCCAAGGTCGACAAGATTAAGTGGGCTCCGCGCGCAACTGTTTCCGTAGTCGACAGTGGGCGCCGACTCGTCAACGTTGACAGGGGCTGGCTAAAGGGCTCCGCGATGCTGCTCTGCCTGTTAGGCGTCACCTGGATCCTCGGATACCTGTCCGCGATCCAGCCAGCCATCCTCTACTATCATTATATCTTCTCCGTCGTCAACTCCTTGCAGGTGGGTCAGTCACTGTCCGTGTGTGGACTGTCGTGTCTCGACAGGGGTGCGCCGCGCTTGCTTTGCGTACAGGGCGTGGCGATCTTCGTGTGCCACGTGCTGCTCAACGACAAGGTGCGTTCCGTCGTCTGGCGCCGCCTGCTGGCTCGCTGCTGCTGCTGCTGCCCGCTCGCCGACGATCTCCACACGGCCAGTGGCTCGTCGGCCTGGAGTAGCGCCGTGAGTGTCGCGCGCCCTCTTCGAGCCGACTTCAGTGATGAGGACGCCTTTCGCAGAAGCTGTGGCGCGTCCTCAACGGCGGCGCGGGGGGCCGCGACGGTCGCTCTCGACGCGGGGCGAAGAACTCGTCCTCGGAGGGCGGCCAGAGCCAGAGTCGCTCGACGGCCAGCACGGGCACGACCAACTGCCGGTCGCCCATCGCGCCCCTCTCGCCCGACGAGTGGGCGACGCTCAAGCGAAGCTGCGGCGGAGACGGGGCCTGCGACGACTCCATGAACTGGAAGCACTACCAGCCGCTGCCGCTCGACCAGCCGCCCCTTGGCAAGGCTCGAGGTGGGCGGGCGCCGCCTCTCCGCTGCTTTGCCCAAAGCACGTGGGAAGGAATTTTCGCGTCTCCAGCCGCGGACCAAAGCCTGACCGACTACACGGAGTTGCTGAGGGGTCCGACGCCGGCGGGGGCGTCGGAGGAGAGGCAGCGCGAGGGGGCGCACCTCTGCAGCAAGGACTGCGGCCACGCGGTCGACTACACGACCGGCTCGCCGCCGCGCCTCGCCCTCGACCGGCCCGACGCCGACGACGCGCGGGGCCCCTCGCCGGACGAGGACGATGTCCACTTCACGTACATCCGCACGGGACGCGACTCGAGGGGCCAAATCTCCTATCGGCAGCCCGTCTTCGTCGCCAGGTTCTAGCTGACGACAATCGACAGTTCGCGAGTCCAACTACCATGACTCTCGAAGCATTTCTGGCAATTCAACGATCTACTTAACCGACTTAGAATCGCTTTACCTTTCGCTCCGATACTGTACAGACGTAGAGAATGTTTTGGTGTCGAACTCGATCGCTTCGCATAATATATCGAACTCAACTTCCGTCAAGCTCATAGGCCGCAGAACTCTCAACGCACGCGCTGCCACATGCCCCTCGATTGCGCCTGCACAAGCTGGCAAGGACTACGGCAAACCGCTCAACCCCCATGTAGGCACAGTGCCGACCCCACGACAAAGCATTCGTTGTTGCGGCTTTGGCTGTGGTCAAGGCGGTGCTGGAGCTACGTTGCCGCAAGCCAGAAACCGGACTCTGCTCATAGATAGATGCATGGATTTTAGATGCTGGATCAGCAAAACTGCGCAACCTCCGTACCCTGCCTTTCCAAAGCAAACCATCGGGTGCAAAATACGCGCGCAACGAGGCAACACCCACCACACAAAAAGCCAATCAAAAACAGAGATCAACGCCTAAATAGACGATGCGACGCTGGGCACCAGGACGGAGCGCGCAACAAGCGGGAACAAACAACACGTTCGCCGTGCACGCGCGGCGACGCCGACCGACAGTGCTTTGGGACACATCAGCTGGCGGCGGCCGCCTCCTCGTCGAGTTGGTGTTGCACGCCCTCGAGCATGTCGTCCACCGTCTCCATGACATCGGTCGCAATCGTCGTCTCGCCCATCGGCTCCTCCGCCACCGTCTCTTCTAGACACGGAGCATTCATTCCTCGTCCTTAGAAACCATACTACAGCTGAGACGACAAGCAGCGTTCTTACCAATGGGCGCCGTGTCGTCGTGCAGCGTCGTCGCGGACAGTGGAGCGAGCAGCGGCAGCAGATCCACGTCGCCGTCCGCCGACACCTTCGAGAGACTGCTCGCCAAGAAGGCGGCACCGTCGTCGACGGCGACGGACTCGAGGACGGCGCGCAGCTCGTTCTCGCAGTCGACGAGCTCGTTCCACTTCTCGGCCGACACGGACGCGCCCTCGACGCGCACGCGCAAGCCCAGCACCGGCGTCGACGTCAGCTGCAGCGGGCACTTCGCCGTGTAGACAGGCGCCGTCAATGCAGGGGAACGTGGCAACGCACGAGCGGGCTGTGGTCGGCGTCGAACTCAAAGACGTGGGCGGGGTCGAGAGGGAGGGAGTTGCCCCAGTCGACGAAGAGGACGCGCAACTGGCCGGCGGCCGTCTTCTCGACGACGCGGCAGCGGAACCACTCGTCGTTGAACTTTGCCATTCCCACGTCGCCCACGCACGCGTCGCGCAACGCCACACGACCGCCCGACGTCAGCGCCTCCGACAGCTGAAAAAGAAGGATACGACGTCGACGACTACAGTACACTCTTGCCTTGAGGATAGAGGCAGACAGGCAGGGCACCTTGTCGAAGAGGTCGTCCTGGCCGGTCAGCTGGGCGACAAAGAAGGGCGGCTCCGTCTCGCCGTCGTCCGAGCGAATCAGCGTCACCACCTCGCCCAACGGCACCTCGACCGCCGGCAGCGTCGCCTTCTCCTGCAGGCGAGCGGCCCTCTCCCACCCCACCACGATGGGCAACGATGCAGCAGCAGACGCCAACCGTTCTCTTCGCAAAGCCGGGCGACAAAGATAAATAAGAACATTTGGAAACGGTAGAGCACCGTTGCACGTTGAATTCTTGCGTTTTGTGCATCGCAATCAGTAGGTTGTTGTATTTTTGCTCTTGCTTCAACCTTCAAATGCGCCTAAAATTTCATTCCTCACTATCTATGAAGTACTGACATTTTAATAGAGCGTTTGATGGAGTTGCAAATGATCGTGCTACCTGGGTCGCTTCATAAACAGTTCTTTTCAATTCTTTGTTTTTGCTTTGTTTTGGGTGTTGTATCGCTAACCAGTGAAAATGCTGAGCACAGACGTACACTGGGCATATGAAAACCAAAGTCAACAGCTGCACTCAGACACTCAGCTGTCCGAGATCCGCTCCTGTATACACCTCAACAACTTCTCGAGAAACGTCAGGGCGGGAGGGCCTCGGTGGTTTAGTCTGTTTGCTGTTTAGAACGGTTGATCGTCGTTGTTATTTAATCACCTGCATATTAAACATGTGAAGTAAACAACAGAGAGAAAAGTAAGAAACATGAATCACTCCAACGAAGTCGGCAATTGTAACGGTGGCGTAGTAACGGCGGACGAAGTCGCCTTGTTGAGAAGCGCTTCGGCAGCGCTGACGCGCTTGTCCAGCGCGTGCGTGGTCGGCGCCGCGGACAGAGGCGAAGGGCTGGTGGGACTACAGAACCAAGGCAAGACGTGCTACGTCAACGCAGTCGTTGCCCTGCTCGCCAACTGCGCCGAACTGCGCGCCTATCTGCTCTGTGAGGGGCTGCCGCTCCTGCCTGCGGCCTCTTCCACAACTCTGCCGTCGCCCTTCAGGCGGACTGCACACCTTGGAGCGGCGGCGAGAGGGCGGCCGCGGCATGGTCGTCGACGAGCTCGCGACGCTCTTGGGCGAGCTGTGGAGGAGCGGTGGGGCCGGCGGAGTGGGGGCGAGCGCGGACGCGCTGCACGCGGCCGTGAACGCGCGGGCGCAGCAGCGGTTCGCGGACGGCGCCGAGGAGGACGCGCACGAGTTCCTCGAGACGCTGCTCGACCTCGTGCACGACGACCTCTCGCGGCGGACCACACACGAGCGCGGACGCAGTCGGCAGCGGCCCCTCCGCGACGAACTCAGCCCCGTCAGAGTGGGCGTACTGGTGGACTGGCGCCGACACGAAGCGAGCGCTCCTTTCACAGGCCGATGCTGCGTGGGAACGGCACCTCGAGGACAACGACTCGATCGTCGTCGACCTCTTCCACGGCCAACTCGAGTCGACGCTTCGGTGCCCCGCTTGTCAAGAGGTCCTGCCTCCATCTATGTATCTCCTCACAACGTTTCTACGGGCCGCGCAATTGTCGCTATTCAGATCACGACTAGCTACAACCCTTTTGCGACTTTGTCCGTTCCACTGCCGAACGAACGGACCTTCAACATAATTGTATGGCCTGCTGACGACGAACGCGACCCAATCGAAGTCCGCCGACTTGCGTGGAACGAGAAGACACGCGTTGCCTGTTCCCGTTGCAGTGCACACTCTGCGTCGACAGAGACTGCCCGGTCGGCGCGTTGCAGACACGACTGGTGCAGTTCGCCGGGCTGTCTCCTAATACGGTCCGGACGTTTGGCGAACGTTTGTCCGAATGTCCGAACAAAGCCGATGCCCGTTTTGCTCATTTAGGTACGGATCTACTCGACGGACGGCAACTTCTTGCTCTTCAAGCAGCCGACGGACTCGCTGAGTCGGCTCTGTCGAGGCAGTGGCTACCTGGACGCGTGCGTGGGACGGCCATCGTCTTGGGCTTCGCACCCACCCAGTGACGACTTCGCTTTGCAGTCTGGAAGTGCCAGACAAGGCTGCGGTCACCTGGCAGAAGGACACGATTCTGCTGCTCTTCTTCGTCCAGCGCTTCCAGACGCGACTCGACGTCTCCTACGCGTGCGCCGGCTGCCGCTCCGTCGACGAGTTGCGCAGCGTCTGCACCGGCTGCTATCAGACCTTCTACTGCGGAACGTCCGTCGCAGCAGCCGTTTCGCGCAGGCCCTGCAGTCTCTCCTCAACGCGGCTCCGCTTCTTTGCAGCTCCTGCCAGACTGGCGACTGGGTCCGCCACGGTCGGCACTGTCAGATGCCGCGGGTCATGGACCTCGCGGGGCCGCCCGTCTCTCTCGCCCTGCGCAAGTCCGTCGCCACTTACGCCAACATTTATCGCAAGCTCAAGCGGCGACTGAGGCTAGCGGTTGCCGCGCGCCCGTCGTTTTACTGAGTCACACACAGCCTTTAGGTATGTGATGGACGTTCGACTGTCGCACGACGCACGCGTCTGTCAGGAGAAACGCGGACCGGGGCAGCGTAGCGGTCTGCACTGCGAGGCCCCCACTGCACTGCCGGCCCTCTCGCCGCGCCCGGGAGAAGCGCTGACTGAAGCAGCGGCTCTCAACGGATCGCCCTTTGACTGGGAAGGCCTGAGCGGCGACTGCCGTCTCTTTCACCTGCGACGCTGCGACCAGCAGGGCTGCACAGACCCTGCGGATTCTCAACCGATTGAGGACCTTGGTTGGCGTGGCTATGATCGGGACGTCAGCACCCGGGAGAATGCGTCCGAGGCAGCACTTGCAGGTGATCGACCACTGGATCTGCCGCCGGTCGCCATCTTGGCCGTGGACTGGGTCAATAGGCGTCACGGCGTCGACTGGCTACACGTCGACGAGAAGTCGAACATTGTATGCTCTGATTGATTGCATATACGCATGTAGCCCGTGGCCGACTCCCAACTCAGGAGCCAGTAGAAGCAGTCAAGGAAGACGGCAACGACTCGGATCCGTCGGTCGCGCTGGAGACGCTGCTGGAGACGCTGACGACGGAGGAGCAGCTGTCGGCGGCCGACTGCTGGCGCTGTCCCACGTGCGACGCGGACCGACAAGCGCACGTGGCGCTTTCAATACGCCGCCTGCCTTCGATACTGGTGCTGCAGCTGAAACGGTTCTCCTTCGAGCGGCAGGACAACCGCTCGCGCAAGAACGCCGTCGACGTCCGCTATCCCACGAGGTAACCTCGCTCGCTCGCTGGCCGCGTCGACAGCGGAAGGAGGCACGCCCGACGTCGACGCCGTCCGCAGACTAAACATGGCGCCGTACGTGTCGGCTGGCTGCCGCGACGAAGGGAAGGAGGCGCTCTACGACCTCTTCGGGCGTCATCGCGCACCGCGGCAAGACGGCCGACGGCGGCCACTACGTCACCGCGACGCGCCTCCTCTCCCTCCACCACCGCGCAGACGCGCTGCTCCGTGCGTCGCCCCCACCGCGTCCTCGCTCACTCCAAGGCCGCGTCGACACGCACCGAGTCGCAACTCTTCTCAGCTTGGAGAACGTTCGACGACACCGCTGTGGCTGCCGACGCGAGTGGCGGCTCCACTGAAGACGCTTACCTCCTCTTCTACAGAAAGAGAGATGAAGCAGCACTGGATCTACTGTCCAAATATCCGCCGCCCTCGGCGAAGTGACTGACTTGTGTGATTGATGGAGAGGAATAGACTATTGTAAATAATGAACGTTTGGGCGAAGAATCACTCGGCGTTTCATCACTTATACATCCCATTGCACTAATGACCACACATTCCACTAATGTACAATGTAGAGTGTCGATGTGTACTGAGATACATTGTATGTTCTCTAGATATACTGTATCCCTTCTATTCCAGGTCCAACGAATTTCTCTCTGTGTGTGATCTGTCGTGCCAAGACTAAAATTCAACCGTTACATGCAGGTGACATGTATGAATCTGTCCATGTATGTATGATGACCCTCGCATGTATGATGTTTGGAGCCGACGATCCAATTACAGTATGTGCCCCTATTTGAGATACTCGCATGTGAAATGACAAAAACGCATCTATGTCTGAATATGTGCATTTTTCCACTTTCCACTGCAAACCGTTTAAGCCCACTTCTTTGGGAAACTGATTTACTTCAACAGGGAAGCGCACCAACATGGACTCATGTTGAGAACAGAGCAGAGCTGATGAACTATTATAACTTTTTATAAACTACTGTGTCATGTATATTTTACCATATATTTTTAAGCATGCCAATGACACACTTATTTGCATACACGAGTACAACGCGTGGTTATATTCCAGAAAGGCGGCCCATAAAAAAACAACCGGCCCATAAAAATACTACCGGCCCATACGCTTGGGCGGCCCTTTCAATGGGCCGGCCAGGTGACATCACGCGAGACCGGCCCATTCGTATGGGCCGCTTTTCTAAGCCTAAGCTACACGATGCCGGCCCATTGGGTTTGTTGGTGGTTTTCGCTCGTTTTTGTGCCTCCGAGCCAACCAACAAGCAGCAAAACTAGCAGCATGCCATTACAGATTACAGATGCCCATTCCATAGATGGGCACAGCCGTCTCCCAGCCGTCTCCGACCGGGCTGAAACTAAGGACCATATCGCATATCGCAGCGAAAATTTAGACCATATCGCAGCGCACAGTGCTGCGATATGGCGATATCGCTGTGCAGTGCTGCAGCAATATGGCGATATCGCTGCACAGTGCTGCAATATGGCGATATCGCTGCACAGTGCTGCGATATCGCTGTGCAGTGGTGCGATATGGCGATATCGATGCGCAGCACTGCGATATGACAATATCACCAATCACCATGCAGCGGTGCGATATAGTTGTGCTGTGCTGCGATATGGCGATATCGCTGTGCTGCACTGCGACATTATCGCTGTGCAGTGGTGCGATATGGTGATATTACTGTGCAGCGCTGCGATATGGCGACATCACTGTGCAGCGCTGCGATATGGCGATATCGCAGCCCAGCGCTGCAATATGGTCATGTGCCACATTGGTGCTGGTGACAGGGAATTGTTCTGGCAACAATAACATTTGTTGCATGTTTAAGCTTCGTACACATTTACGTTTGCGTTTATGTACACTTTACTGCACTCCTTGGCATGAAATTGACTTGTATTGAACTTGACTTTTTGGTCCAAAACAAGGTCTGATAAGAACAAAAGTCGCTAATCATTGAATTAAGGGCAGTTTTGCTCTCCAGAATAAGTGGCTAATGCTCACATATCACTGACTGCATTGCATTGCAAAATTTGTTGTAATGCACGTTTGGGCTTAAAATTCTCTAATACTGGTATACATGGTCGGCCTGTCACACAAGTCACCAGCTCACAACCACCAAATAGCGCATTGGCTTCACTGAATTTTTTTTTGGAATTTTGTTGTCAGAATCACAAGTTGGGAGAGCAACACAAGGCACGATGGGCTATTGGCAATGTTGTAACAGCATCAACGTCTATGCTGACGAGGCGCAACCCAAGGCACGCACGATGGGCTATTGGCATGGCTAGCAATGTTGTAATAGCATCTTCTTCGTTGGTAGTCGCTTGGAGCAGTTGTTAGCGCTCATACAAAGCATGATACCCTACTACTTTATGATCATTGTCACGATCGAGATCGCCAGCGCTACCACGCAGCTCTGCTTCACGCTCGATGCACCTGAGTGTCGCATTATAATACCGTAAATCCCTCAATGAACGCTCTGGGCGTTCATTTTTTTTAACCCACCCTCTACCCTGGGCGTTCGTTGGAGGGGGAGCGTTCATAAACTCAACTACTAAATGGCGTTGCAACAATGCTGTACATGCACCTTTGCGCTCGTCCTTGGCGTTGCAGAAGTCTCCCACGCACCACTTGCACGAACCATCCCCTCCGACTTCTGCACAGGCTTTCTGGTGGTTGATGCAAACCACCTTCTTCAGCTTGTCACAGCCCTTGCTGCTCGGGATTTGCGCAGGATAAGCGTATGTAGGTGGCGCTAAGATGGGCGCTAGGATACGTTGCATGCATTGCTCACGCCTTTCCAGTGACCGCGCCGATGAGTACTCGTTTTTTATTTGCTGGCAGCTGGCACGCCTTTCCCGTTGGAGCGCCTTGGCGAGAGCGGCGTCCGCCCGCCCGCCCGCCTTCAATGCACTGCCACGGGCGGTGCGGCAAGAGGAGCGCTGGGTTGCGTCTCCAGCGATGCGCCGTCCGCCGCGTTCCCCTCCCCTACTTTTTGGACGTTAATTCGACGTCCATCTAATTAATTGCGTCGCGTCCATCTAATTTGACGACAGGTCCATCTAATTTGCGCAATTGACGATACGTCCATCTAATTGTTGGAACGTCCATCTAATGTGACTACGCGTCCATCTAATTGGATGACACGTAGTGGAAGTAGTGGAACAGTAGTGGAAATTGACGAGTCCAAGATGTATCGCGCAAAATATCATAGAGGGGCCCAACTGCAGCGACAATATGAATGGGTAGGGAAAAAACCATTGTAACTGATGTGGCATCACATTTTATTACCTAGGTATTTGGGATGGTACAAAGAGGGACCAACCGTGTTGTACTTGTACCAGTTGCGGACAGAACAGCAGCCACTTTGATTGGGCAGCTGTTTACATATGTGCGACCAGACACTCGAATCGTCTCTGATGGATGGGCATCATATGGGGGCCTCAATCAAATTCAAAATGTGTATGGAGGACGTCACGACTGGGTCAACCACCGATTACATTTTGTTGACCCAGCAGACCCTTCCATTCACACACAATCAATCGAGGGAACATGGAGTGCACTGAAGAATTCGCTCAGGTATAACCAGTTTAAAGGCAGGCTGATGCACCCCCACAAAACCAACAGTTACAGTTATTGATGCATTCACAACAGAACCATAATGCAAATACATTGCTATGTACCACTGCTATGTACTATTTATGCACTTGCAATCAGTGTGCCTAACCAGAAGAGAGTACGCTTTTCAGACATCTGAAGGGCACGAGTCCAGCCCTCTTTCCAACCTACCTCTTCCAATATACAGGGTGGGCCACTGTAAACTTCGGACGTTTGATTGCTAATTTCTCAAGCGTTCCTGCATGGATTTTGTTGAAATTATGAGCACTTATGCAGAGAGGTCCAACTTAGATCCATGACAAATTGCAGTTTATTCGACCGACCCAATCATTCGTTATGGCCTACCATAGAGAAGAAGTCAATTTTTAAAGTGCCAACCATCACTATCAAGACTCTTGGCGCACCACTTAGCCACATAACGGTTACAGAAGGTACTTAGCCACAGAACGTCAGCAGCTGGCTGGATCAGGCCTTTCCCAACCGTTGGGTTAGCCAAAAGGGACCGATTGAATGGCCTCCTAGATCGCCAGATCTCAGTCCTGTCGACTTCTCCATCTGGTGCATCGTTAAAGATATCGTAAATGCCCATTCGCAAAATTCTGCTGAACAGTTCAAAAAACCCATTCAGAGCGCGTTTGAACACATTAACGCTGAACTCCAAGATTCGCCGATCGGTAGCTAAAGTGGTGCGCCATGAGTGTTGATAGTCATGGTTGGAACTTTGAAAATTGACTCGAAAATGACTCGAAAATTGACTCGAAAACTTGAAAATTCTCTACAGTAGGCCATAACAGATGATTGGGTGGGTGGAATGAGCTGAAACTTGTCATGGATCTAAGTTAGACCTCTCTGCATGAGTGCACAAAATTTCAACAAAATCCATGCAGGAACGCTTGAGAAATTAGCGATCAAACATCCGAAGTTTACGGTGGCCCACCCTGTATGTTCAAGCGAGCACATGGGAACAGACGAATAATGAACCATATGCTGTTTGCAATCCGCCACTACATGCCATACCAGTAGACCCAGTGGCTTTACATGCTATGCGTCCATTGCATGTAAAAAAAGCAATGAATGGGGCGACTGCTTAACTGACATGCATAGGTAGATTAGTGCAGCAGTGATCATGTGATTAACTGGTGGATCAATACACCGTTGACATTGTGCACACGTGCATGTCATTGCGCTTTAGCCAAGAACCCGTGCTAATAGCATTAGGCACAGTTGGCAGTGAACAGTGACTGGCCAAGAGGCTCAAAAACGAGCGAAAACCACCAACAAACCCAATGGGCCGGCATCGTGTAGCTTAGGCTTAGAAAAGCGGCCCATACGAATGGGCCGGTCTCGCGTGATGTCACCTGGCCGGCCCATTGAAAGGGCCGCCCAAGCGTATGGGCCGGTAGTATTTTTATGGGCCGGTTGTTTTTTTATGGGCCGCCTTTCTGGAATATA
>JASAMY010000095.1:0-65079 GCA_030248085.1 Paralinhomoeus sp. GSCO2_6 | reverse complement strand
CCCATTCGTAGCCAACTTTACATTTCATATTTTTCAAAATTTGCTCAATGCTACAAAACAGTACAGAATAGAAAATAGCTAAACACTAGAGTGACAGGCACTTACCCCCCATTTTAATGACCTCTAGACAAAGGTAATTTCTTGCGCACGCGCGCGCGCACACGCACGCGTTGTTGCTTGCTTGGGTCACCCAGACACTAGGGCAGAGGGGCAGTGAGTGAGTTCCAAGGAGGATGATAGCACATACCAAACAGCCACTACCCTACCCCTCCCCCCCCCCCCCCCTCCAATTCTTCGCCAACCCTCCACTCCCTTTAAGCAGCAGTCCGCTACTCTGCTCGTGTGCGGTGGGGAGGAATATTGGATTTCTGCTGTCGTCCCAGCGTTGTCCCTCTCTGCTAGTGAGCGCGGGGAGACGCACGCACGTACGGAGTGCACGGACTAACGCCTGTCCAATTGGACAGGGAGCAAGGGAGAGAGACGCATTGGGCAGCACCACCACCCCCCATCCCCTGTTGTGCTTGCGCGTCTCCACTGCAGTATTGATGGATCCTTGGGGGGGGGGGGGGGGGGAGTGGCTGGGGGGTAAAGCGGGCGAAAGCTATAGCTGCTAGGCAGTCGATGCTAGCGCGGCAGCAAAGCAACAGCCTTCAAACTGCGCACTATACCAATATTGTACGCAAAGCGTGTGCCATAGTAAATTAAGGAAAAATTTGCAGGCAGCTGCAAAAAAGGAGAATATGTGACTTTCCCAGACTGAACTACAGAAACAACAATGGTAGAACATTGCAGTCAAGTCCACTATGAAAAATGATTGTATAACAGCCTTGCAGTTGATGTGGAGTCCACTTTGAAAAACGATTGTATAAGAGCATTCAACGATAGGAACCATCGATTTGCCTGTCACGTATTCGGCGTTTTTACCGCTCGCTGCATAATGACAGACTGCACAAAGTAAAGTGGTGTGGGACTTACGCATAACAGAGATATCCATAGTGCATATCCACAGAAATGCACACACTCACATGCTCGCGCGTGCATGGACGCACGCCCGTACCTGTATGCACAAACGCGTGCACGCACGCACGCGCGAACACAGACACGGAAATACATATGACGATTGAACGAATCGATAATTTTGAATCTACCACACTAATGGTATCTCCTAATTCTTCTGTTCTGCAAACACGTGTGCAGTCGGGATCGCTGTATAGACAGTATCACACTGCTAGAAGTTCGTTATGCTAATGCCATCTGTAATCTAGAGCAGTGATGGTACAAGAAAGTACATTGAAAGGGCATCACTTGATCTAGTGGCTCCATCAAGAATCGATTCCAGAACCATGTGCGCAAGAGGCCGATTCTCTACCATTAGGCCATACGCTGCGCTGCCCCAGAGAGTGTATGTACTATGTACACAACAGGCTGTTAAGGTATAATTTTTGGAGCTGTTCTGCATAGCGATGTCACCAAAAATTGCTGATGAATTTTTTTATTTTTTATTTAATAAATAATAAATTTAATAATAAATAATAATAAATAATTTAAATAATGTTTTATTTAATTTTTAATTATCAAAATATTCAAAATAATTTTTTATTTAATTTTTAAAAGTTAAAGAATTCTGAAGAATTATTTAAATTATTTAATTAACTAATTTTTTAACTGGGTATTTTAAAAGTGTGCATTTGGGATGCATGTACATACTTCTGTGGTAGCATGCATGCATGCAAGAATGCAACAAATCCATGCCCATCACCTTGGGGCTCCTGTGAGGTCATCTACTGTAAGGTGGAGGACCCCAGCACACCTTCTTCAAGTGCAAGCAAGTCTTCATATGAAGTGGACTCCTACACATTGAAGAGAAGAGAAGTATCTGATTTGGTGCGCGCATGGCAATGCACTGTGCATGTCACGCCTCAATGAAGTAGACCCTTGAATTAAACTACCGAGCAAACTTTGAATTTACCAATGTGTCAATTGGGCTGTAAAACAAGGCTGAGTGTGGGGTGGGGGACTTAAGATTTGTGATGGAGGGTTTTTGTGGCTACTTACGCGCACAATGTTGCGCACACTCTCACACACTCACTCACACTTACCATCCAGCACACAGATTACTTCATTATGCTCTATTAAAATTTCAATGTACAGCGTCATATGTCATGTGCTGAAAGCACCACTTCTTCCCTCCATTCCAATGTTTGCAATGGATGAGTCCATTCAAAAACCTACTGAAGTGATTACAAATGAACACACCCTCCACTGAGTGTGACAGGACTGAAAGGAAAGTCAATAAATTTGACGGCAACAAAATGCCAATGATGATATGGTGGTAGAGGTAGACAAAATGAACACCAATAATCAATTGGAAAAGACTATTTGCCATGAACTACTTGAACAGTTTATTAAAAAATCAATTTTTTAAGCGTGTGATTAAAAAATTGTTAAAAAAATATTGCACATAATTATTTATTTAATTTTTAACTTTTAAAAAATTCCAAATCATTATTTATTTAATTTTTTATTAAAAAATTTGCATAACAAAATTATTTTTTTAACAATTTTTGTTTTTTAATGTACTTAAAATATTATTTTGAATTATTTAATTAATTAAGTTTTTATTTTTGGGTGACATCGCTAGCTGCAAACCCAATTTACCATACCATACCAAAGTATCATTACTTGGTGCGTGCGTGCTAAAAATTGGGGGTTTAATGGGCATTTTTTGGAGTTTTACTCTTGTCGGAACTATCAAAAAAATTCGGCTATGGCGACATGGAAGTCGGAGCGACCTGATTTGCTGAAAGTGAAATGCTACATGTCAGGGCGGTCAACTTTCACCAATATAGCGAATCTCTCCGATGAACGGTTGAAGCGCCTGTAGCTAACAAAGTTTTGGCCGAAAAAACGGCTATGTCCAAAATCGGGCAAAAGCGGCCATAACTCAGGACTGGAAGCGACTAGGAGCAAACGCATTTGAGGTAGAAATTGCCATCATAGACTGCGTATCCATGCCAAATTTCAGCCCAACCGCTAGCGGCGTTCGGGAGCGGCGGTCCAAAAAAAGTGGCAGAGAACACGAAAAAAAAACCCCCGTTTCCACAACATTTTTGGAGGTATCGCCCCCTTGCAGCAAAACAAGGAAACGCGTTATGGCGCGTGTGATGCCCCAGAAGAAGACGGTTCGTTTGAGCTATAACGCGCCGAAATCCGTTCAGACAATCAAAAGTTATAGGCGATCGAAAATTCAAAAAGCCCCATTCAGAAGTCGTCACATATTAGGGTTGTACGCTGACGCGTACACACTGATAATAGGTTAAGAATTACTTAAATACCTGAATTTGTTAAGCAGAGAATGTTTAAAAATTGTGAAAGAGGAGCGGAGAGGCTTCAAATTGACACCCCTGAACAGTGAGCAGGCCATTTAGAGCGTAATTCGAAACATGTCCTAAGCCACAAACAAACAGAAACATGTCCTGAGCCACAAACAAACAGAATGAACGTTTCACTACGGCTTCATCCATGCAGGTCAAACATATTCGCACGTTTTTTTCGCGAGTCTCAGTCGACATAAAAATGCCTGGTATGGTACATATTACACAATTAATCAGTACATTCGAGGCTTGGCGTTAGGGAAAAGACATTCACACGGCTGAGTGGAAGATCCGATGGCAATGCATACGACTAGGTGTACTCTCCACTTGCACTACATACTGTAATTCCTCCAATAGTAGAAACCCATACCCTCCAATAGTGCGGCTTGTACGGATGGGTGGAACTACATTGTAGTCCCGCTACAATGGGGACCCAGGCGTATGCGTACACCTATATGCATGTATACAGTGTACCTTACGATTTGCGTTTTACATAGACAAAGTGAAGCAGAGATGGGCGAAGCACCAACAATTGCTGAAAGTACCTACCACACAAAATTATAAATTTAACTTTCTATAAACTTGTGTAAATTTCTATACATTTTCTTTAATTTACAAAAATACAGTATATTTTCTATCAATCGATTCAATGGCATTATACTAGTACGTTTGAATGCTGCGTACGCACACAGCTAACTACGCACATTTATAAATGACATCTCATCTACTTTCAACTGCAAACCACCTGAGAAGCGGCAAAAATATTGACTGAAGGCACTGCTAAAATGTCAATTCTGACCGCAAAATTGACTCGAAGTTGCGTGCGTGCTGCGTGCGTGCGCGTCTGAAACGCAGGTAGAGAATCGGCCTCTCTCTCTCTCTCTCTCTCTCTCTCTCTCTCTCTCTCTCTCTCTCTCTCTCTCTCTCTCTCTCTCTCTCTCTCTCTCTCTCTCTCTCTCTCTCTCTCTCTCTCTCTCTCTCTCTCTCTCTCTCTCTCTCTCTCTCTCTCTCTCTCTCTCTCTCTCTCTCTCTCTCTCTCTCTCTCTCTCTCTCTCTCTCTCTCTCTCTCTCTCTCTCTCTCTCTCTCTCTCTCTCTCTCTCTCTCTCTCTCTCTCTCTCTCTCTCTCTCTCTCTCTCTCTCTCGGCGCACAGTGGCGTTTGTACAGTGCACGTTCTGCCAATGCCATTCATGCTTGTTCATCATGTCCCCGTTCTGCGCTCGACCTTTATCACACATACGTTACACAACAACTAGGGCAGCGTATGGCCTACTGGTAGAGAATCGGCCTGGAAGGACAACCACAAGAACGAGCACTTTCCTCTCAATGGATTTGCTCGTGCTGTCGCTGCCCCAGATTACAGATGGCGTTCTTCCGAATGTTTCTGGCTAATTATGCGGCTCAAGACGGGAAGACGTCATGGAGATGGGTATAGTACGCGTATGGGGGCCAATGACAGCCCCCTAGCGTTGCCCTTAATCCAACAACAACGACACACACAACAACTACAGGTACAATATTATCAGCGACGCTACAGTAGGCATTGAATTAGAAGTTAGTGACGGTGTTCTTGCGCCGCCGGCCCTCGCACTGGTAACCGTGCTTCATGTTGTCCAGCAGGTAAGACAGCAGACTGATCCACGCCTTTGCCGCCTCGCGCTGCTTACGCACGCTCTCCTGCAAGCAATGGACCTACCGTAGTCCCTTTAATAACCCCCCCCCCCCCTACAATCCAAGGCCAGACCACTAGCGAATCCAGACGGGGGGAGAGGGTGTCTCCCCCTCCTGTCAGCTCAGAATTTGGGGGGAAGGAGGGGGAGAGATCAGGGGAAAAGCAGGAAAGAAGGGCGAGCACGAGGGGAAATGGGCAGATATTTGTACGTCTTCCTTCAATTAAGCACTCAATAGCGCAAAATTTTTGCCTGCGGCGCTGTGGTTCTCTTCCAACTCACGTTTGTTTCGTAAGGGGCTAAAAAATACCGTCATTTTGTCTATTCCACAGTAGTGTACATAGTTTGTGTGGCGAAAAGAAATTGACCTTCTCCCCCCTCTGTCAGAAAATCCTGGATCCGCCAGTGGGCCAGACAGATCCAAGGGCCCTTCCGGCGCTACTCGGGCGTGGACGATTCTGCGTTATGATCCATGCGTTCTTAGTTGTCATGACCTACCTACATATACATTGATGCTTTTGAAAATGCTTTTTTACAACGTTATCAGCCTCGTTACGATTCCGACTACGATTTCGTTTCAACAACACACTGATTCAAACGCCATAGCCATGAGGCACTTCTTTAATGCAGTGCGCATATCAAACTGTCGTGAATTGCTATTCTGCCTGTACCTATTACCACACACACACACACACCCACTACATACCTACATACGCTCTATACCTGTGTTGACACGGTTTCCGAAAGGCAATCGCCCAATTGGTCCCACATCTGCAGCTGGAAGCCGCTCTGTCGCATCGAACTGTGCGCTGTGCCCACTTGGAACGCCGCCTCACGCACAGGGCGACTTGGACCCTGCAATTACCGTAAATCCTCTAATAGTGCGGCCTCTCCAATAGTGGGGCAAGAAGCATTTATCATGCCCAATTGGTCTTATACAGAAACAAATGTAGCAGTAGTTACCGTAAACTCTATAATTAGCACCGCTAATTATAGAGTTTACGGTAACTACTGTAATTGTTTCGTTCGAGCTCTAGGAGGGTGTATTATAAGGGGGGCTAATTATAGATAGGGTTTACGGTATTTTAGTACATAATTATAATAGGGTAAGAATTACTTAAGTACCTAAATTTGTTAAGCAGAGAATGTTTGAAAATTGTGAAAGAAGAGCCGAGACGTCCTTAAAATTGACACCTGAACAGTGAGCAGGCCATTTAGAGCGTAATTCGAAACATGTCCTAAGCCACAAACAAACAGAAATGAACTGAAGCGTAGACACTAAACACGTTTCACGACGGCTTTATCAAACATATTGGCAGGTCAAACATATTGGCACGTTGTTCTCGCGAGTCTCAGTCAACATAAGAATGCATGGTATGGTACATATTGCACAATAATCAATACATACGAGGGTTGGATTTAAGGAAAAGACATTCGCACGGCTGAGTGGAAGATCCGATGGCAATGCATACGACTAGCTACATGCACTTGAACTGCATACTGTAATTTCTCCTATAGTAGGAACCCATACCTTCCAATAGTGCCCCTTGTACGGATTTGTGAAACTACATTGAAGTCCCGCTACAATAGTGACCCAGGAGTATGCATACGTACACCTGCATAATGCATGTACAGTGTACCTTACGATTTGCGTTTTACATAGACAAAGTAAAGCAGAGATGGGCGAAACACCCAACTATTGCAGAAAGTACCTACCACACAAAATTATATATTTAACTTTCTCTGTAAAAATATCTATACATTTTCTTTAATTCTCAAAAATACAGTATAGTTGCTATCAATCGATTTAAGACGCGATGTCTGTAAGGATCAAGCATGCTGCGGCCATGGCCAAAAATCGACCTTGTCCGATTTTGCTCAAACTTGGGCAGTGTATACCTAAACATGTTCTGTCTCAGTGGTGCAAGCGGCATCCCAATACAAAATTCGCTGCTCGAGTTATGGGCTCTTGAATCTGGCTGATTTTGCCAAAAATCGCGTCCTGAACTTTTGGGTGGCGCAGTCGACTTGAAGACTTATGGATACAACTTTAAACGTCAACATATGCAAAATTGGGCGTACAATCCATTTTTGGACTTCAAAACGCGATCCGACGTTTTTCGATACTTGAAACGCCATCAAAACCGATTTTTGCGATATTTCAAAAACCAGTTTTTTAACTAGCATTCACCCACGAATTTTTAGCATCAAAATTTTTTTGATTGATGTGAAAGCCCTTCTGAAGAGCTCTAAATTGAGACCAAAAACTTAAAAATCGCGTAATCCAAATGATGTGAAAAGTGCAAAAAACCGATTTGCAGAATATACAGTGTACATGGTTTTTAGATCCGCATTCTCGCATACGCGACTAGCAGGAAGATCGCACCTACTGAGGTGAAAGCCCTTTAGGAGACCTTTAAATCGGCGCCAAAAACTTGGAAACTGGTTGATATGATCCATTGCAAAACTAGCGAAAATCCGATTTTGGGGAAATACCGTTTTGACGGATTTTTGACTGGCATTCACCCAAGAATTTTTAGCATCAAAATTTTTTTGATTGAGGCTAAAGCCCTTCTGAAGAGCTCTAAATTGAGACCAAAAACTTAAAAATTGCGTAATCCAAATGTTGTGAAAAGTTTGAAAAACCGATGTGCAGAATATACAGTGTACATAGTTTTTAGATCCGGATTCTCGCATACGCGACTAGCAGCGAGATCGCACCTACTGAGGTGAAAGCCCTTCAGGAGACCTTTAAATCGGCGCCAAAAACTTGGAAACTGGTTGATATGATCCATTGCAAAACCAGCAAAAATCCGATTTTGGGAAAATACCATGTTGACGAATTTTGCATGTCAGTCTTGCAAGAACTTTTTGCAGCAAGATTTTTTTTCGATTGAGGTGAAAGCCCTTCTGAAGAGCTCTAAATTGACACCAAAAACTTAAAAAGTAATCCAAATGATGTAAAAAGTACGAAAAACCAATTTGCAGAATATACAGTGTTTGTTGAAATTTGATCCCACACATTGTCAAAGCACTGCACGTCGATTGCGCCAAAAAAGGTCGAAAAGACACTGTAAAAAACCTAAAATTGGTACTTTTTAGCCAAAATACACTGTAAATAACCCAATATAGGCACTTTTGGTCGATTTTTGCTCAAAAGCACTGTGCAAAACACATTACAATTTTCAAATTTCTGGGGGGAGCGGGGTTGGGGGTGTGGGTAGGGTCAAAACCAGCAAGTGGGGGAGGGAGCCCCCCCCCCCCCCCCCCCGAAACCGCCCCAGTTACAGGTATGGTTTCCCTCTCCCTTGATAGTACTTGTGGTTCCCTAAAAAAAGAAACATGCTTGTTGTATACTCACTGGTCTTCAAAAGTTTGAATTACCTATTGCAATGTGTTGCAACAGATTTCCATATTTGTCAAAATGATTGGATGCAGTTCATTTCTGGGCAGTGCAGATCCATGCAACGAGTTTTAAGTGTAGTGGATGTATATTTGGTGTCAGGATCTTCAACTGCATCATGTACACTTTCAGTTCACATCAGAGGCTTTTCACATCTTTTGGATTACCCGATTTATAAGTTTTTTGTGCCAATTTATAGCTCGCCAGGTGGGCTTTCACCTCAATCGAAAAAAATCTTGCTGCAAAAAGTTCTTGCGAGACTGCCAGTCAAAAATCGTCAACATGGTATTTTCCCAAAATCAGATTTTTGCTGGTTTTGCAATGGATCATATCAACCAGTTTCCAAGTTTTTGGCGCCGATTTGAAGGTCTCCTGAAGGGCTTTCACCTCAGTAGGTGCGATCTTGCTGCTAGTCATGTATGCGAGAATGCGGATCTAAAAACCATGTACAGGGTGTATCAAAACTATATGCACCCCCCCTAGAAAAATACTGGTTGGAGGGATTTCGCTGAAATTTAACATAGATGTAGCCCCAACAAAAATACATGACCAAATTAAATTTCACGCAAATCGAACAACCGAGCGTCGAGATAGGAGCAATCATCCAAGGTACAGTGAAAAATCTTGCTGCTGTCACCACTTCACCGGTTTTTTGGAGAATCAGCAGTGGTGGGCCGACGTCAGATCGTTCGGTAATGGCCAAGTCATGTGGCTCTCTGTTCCAGTGCTCGGTGACCCATCATTCCGATCGCTACAGATTCTGAGGCCTGAGCAACCCAATTTCTGGTGATGAACTGTGCACCTGCGTCGCGTGCATTCGGAAAGTGACTGCAGCCGCTTCATCAAAGAGACGCACTTGGTCAGTGTCGTTGGCCTTTCGTAAGCGCGACATGGTCCTCGACGCTCGTTTAAAACAATTGTTCACCATTCAACGAGAAATTGTTGCCATAAAACACGCAGTAATGTTTTTAACGCAAAACCAACTTTTTTGTCACTGTACCTTGGATGATTGCTCCTATCTCGACGCTCGGTTGTTCGATTTGCGTGAAATTTAATTTGGTCATGTATTTTTGTTGGGGCTACATCTATGTTGAATTTCAGCTAAATCCGCCCAACCAGTATTTCCCTAGGGGGGGTGCATATAGTTTTGATACACCCTGTACACTGTATATTCTGCAAATCGGTTTTTCGCACTTTTCACATCATTTGGATTACGCGATTTTTAAGTTTTTGGTCTCAATTTACAGCTCTTCAGAAGGGCTTTCACCTCAATCAAAAAAATTTTGATGCTAAAAATTCTTGGGTGCATGCTAATCAAAAAACTGGTTTTTGAAATATCACAAAAATCGGTTTTGACGGCGTTTCAAGTACCGAAAAACGTCGGATCGCGTTTTGAAGGCCAAAAATGGATTGTACGCCCAATTTTGCATATGTTGACGTTTAAAGTTGTATCCAGAAGTTATCAAGTCGACAGCGCCACCCAAAAGTTCAGGATGCGATTTTTGGCAAAATCAGCCAAATTCAAGAGCCCATAACTCGAGCAGCGAATTTTGTAGTGGGGTGCCGCTTGCACCACTGACACAGAACATGTTTAGGTATGCGCTGCCCAAGTTTGAGCAAAATCGGACAAGGTCGATTTTTGGCCATGGCCGCCGCCTTGTTCAAAAGCTTGATTCTTACAGACATCGCGTCTTAATGGTATTATGCTAGTACGTTTGAATGCTGCGAATGAATGAATAAATGACATCTCATCTACTTTTAACTGTAAATCACCTGAGAGACGCCAAAAATGTTGACTGAAGTCACCGCTAAAATGTCAATTCTGACCGCTAAATTGACTCTAAGTTGAAGCGAAAGAAGCACCCCACCTCTCCAAAGAGCCCTTGAAAGAAAAGTTTTACGTCTACTGCCCCTGGGATGCTAAATTGAAGAAGTTTTCGAAACAAGTTTACCTACAAATACAAACAAATATCTGTAAGATCCACGCACATGCAGTCCCTTGACGGCGCTGTCAATGAGTGCTGCCAGCGCCTTGGCGTGGCCCGCGATGTCGCATCTGGTCGGCGGCGGCGCCGGAAGTCTCTGAGAAGCGGAACCACTGCCATCCTCGCTGCTGTTTGTGACTGCAGCTTGCTGAATATAGAGCCACAATGCGTGCGTGCGTGCGAGCGTGCGAGCGTGCGAGCGTGCGTGCGTGCGTGCGTGCGTGCGTGTGTGCGTGCGTGCGTGCGTGCGTGCGTGCGTGCGTGTGTGCGTGCGTGCGTGCGTGCGTGCGTGCGTGCGTGCGTGCGTGCGTGCGTGCGTGCGTGCGTGCGTGCGTGCGTGCGTGCGTGCGTGCGTGCGTGCGTGCGTGCGTGCGTGCGTGCGTGCGTGCGTGCGTGTGTGTGTGCGTGCGTGCGTGCGTGCGTGCGTGCGTGCGTGCGTGCGTGCGTGCGTGCGTGCGTGCGTGCGTGCGTGCGTGCGTGCGTGCGTGCGTGCGTGCGTGCGTGCGTGCGTGCGTGCGTGTCCTTCTAACCACCGGAGCTTGAAAGCCCTTCATGATTGAAACTTTGTGGAACAGCTCTTTCGCAGCCACGTTTGATCGGCCCAACGTTCTAAACGGTGCAGTCAAATTTGCTATCAGGATTTCCGTTGCTACCTATGTATGTTCGTGCCTATTTGCGTTATACGTGCTTGTTTAGGCATCGATATTACAGTGCAAGTTCTGCATCTGCATAGACATCAAAACACAGAAAAACTTTTATTTACATTGATGTATTTATATTTCATGGGAAATTGCAGCTAAATCCATCACCTTTGATCTACGAAAACTCAGAATAGAGTGCGGGTTTTCCTCACCTGAAGTTCTCGGCCAGTAGGTTGTTGAGACCCGCCTTTGCCTTGCCATAGGAGGTCGTAAGCAGCTGACACTGATATGAACTGAGCTTCAGCGCCTCTTGCAGCGTCAATTCCCGTTCTGCTGAGCCTTCGGCAGAGCTCAACTGCACCGCCGACTTGCTAATCTTGCGTGTCTGCGACATATGGCGAGGGGAAATTGGCATGGATTCTGAGAAAATACTGGTTGAAATTTTTGTTGGAATTTCTGAAGAATATCGAAACGTTTACAAGTATGTAACTGCTACATACTAGCTGACATGAACGCAGTCATTGCAAAGAGTGCAAGAAATTGACATGTGAGCACTTCCGCTATGTTACCTACCCTTCGACAAACAACATTCCAGGCAACTCGAATTTCAAAGCAATCGAAAACGTTTTACTTCAAATAGATATACCGGCAGTATTTACATACCGTAAACCCTATAATTAGCCCCCCGGGGGCTAATTTTTTCGTTCGAGCTCGAGGAGGGTGTATAATTATAGGGGGGGGGGATTATAGGGGGGGGGGTTATAAACTGGAAGTGTCGATGAGTGGGAAGATGTGTGGGCAAAAAGGCGCGTGGAGGCGATTTTTAATGCACAGTCTCACATGCACATACGTGTACATACATACACATACGCGACCATACATACACCCAGACATGGAAACATGTGCGTTTTAGACGATGGTCCATTTAGGGAGGGGGTGTAATTATAGGGGGGGGGGGGCTTATTAACTCAAAGTGGTCTTGGGAGGGTGTATTATTATAGGGGGGAGGGCTAATTATAGGGGGGGGGGCTAATTATAGGGTTTACGGTAAGTGGTCATTAGATTGGCAATAGAAGCGTAGTAGCAAACCATACAGAAACGAATATGCAATGCACACAGGCGTTCGAATCTTTTGGTCTGACAAACACAAACTGAAAAATGTTATACGATGTTGATGTTTGATTATACTTGACCGTATAGCCGAAACGCAGAAATGGAATGTATGTACCTGCGCGAGCTTGGGTAAAAAATTTCAATTCTTTAATTAGAAAGAATTTTTTTTTATTATTTTGACGAAGCTTGTATGAACGTACAGCTGTAGTCAACTACAGAAAGGCCGGGATTTGAGCAGGGAGGCTAACCAACTACGATAAAAAGAAAAGCTTCCAAAAAAGCGAAACATATGGATTTCTCTTTAATAAAAATATATGAAATCCTGTATGAAATATAAAATATATCAAAATTCTGGCATGAAATCTGATCTAGAATTTATCTATTGTAGATCTAGACCGGTCTAGGAATTGTGCGCCAGCGACGACTCATTTTGTTAATAAATATTTTGTTAAAAACAAATAGTCAACAGTTAAAAATAGGTAATAGTCAAAAAATATATTAATGATAATATTTTTGTTATATGTTAATAATAAAGTAAGTCGCTGAATCTTGGTAAAAATGCTCAAATTCTAGGCAATAAAAATGACATAAAATTAACGCTCACTTTTAAGCTAAAAAACCACCGACGTAAAAAAAAAAAACTCTCATGACAATTGTCCCCCCTGCAGAGCGCTGGCTTCGCGCTCAGGCGACTTGCTCTCTGCGGCGGCTCTGCTGCAATGAAACGACGCGCGTCGTCGCCGCCGACCAATCTATACACACCCATACCCCAATATATCCGCGACTCCGTTTTGACAGCGCCGTGTGATTTATTATTAACGGGCGGGAACGCTCACGTGCGTATACAGGTTGCGCTATTCAGGGTCGTTGCCTCGTGACGCGGGGGGAACGAAGATTAATGGAGCTTTCACGTCACCCCCCCCCCCCCCCTTATCCCCTTCCCCCTCTCCAGCTGCGGTCATTGAGAACGGACTTAGAGCCCGAGGGTACTATACAGGTACATGAATAGTGCTTTCGCAATGAATATTGCTCGAATTTAACTCACGTAAGCAGTGAACAACGCACTTCGCATTCGAAAGGCACGTAGAGAAACGCACGCACGCACGCACGCACGCACGCACGCACGCACGCACGCACGCACGCACGCACGCACGCACGCACGCACGCACGCACAGAGAGACAGACAAATGAACCTGACTTACGGTGTAGTGGGCGAAGGTTGAGTGCTGCGTCTGTTGGAGCCGGGGCGTCTAGCCTCCGTCCGTATCGCAGGACTGCTACTACCCTTCAGCAGCGGTTGCTTGCCTAGGGGGCGCCGTCGACGAGCACGAAGAAATGTCGGATAAAGGGTGGAAGTGACAAATTGAAAATTAAAATACACATACAAAAATGTGCAGTTTGTGGGATTTGGGATGCGAGTACATGGGTGAACTGTTCAGGCAAACGCACTAGATTTACACGGTAGGTAAGAAGCTGGTGTCGTTAGTGAGACTGACACGCAACAGCAAACGCTTTATGTTATAGTTGAAACAGTCTTCAGTCTGGAACGATTTGGAAAACGATTACGAGTCGTTTCCACTCAAAAGTAGAGAGCTTTTCGTCTGTCTGCCAGAATCGAAAACGTCTACCGGTAGAGTCTGCTATAGATAGTTACAGTACCAAACTGTACCTTTCTACTACATACCTACTTACACCTAAAACTCTTTTACCGTACATAACCGCAGTAGAATAGCCGGGTGTGGTTCATAGGTGTGCAATTGCCCTCTAATACAATGTACGCCTTGAATCACTCGCAACCTATGGCATCATTTTTTGTACCGATTTTCCACTCGCTCTGTCCATCATTTCCATTCCATGTACAGATTCGTGTTGGTGAGAGTAATTCTCGAAAGAGATGCTAATCGTCCGTGTCGACAGGGCCCCTCTCGGCGACTGCGACCGACTGGTGGCGGAGGACGCTGGCAGAAGTTGCGCGGACGTGGCTGCTCGGCGATGCCGCTGCCGCCGGCCTAGGGCCCAGCGGGGAGTTGTCGGTGTTGACGACGACGACTGCTCGTTCCCCATGGATGGGATGGGAGGCGCTGTCTGGGTGGGCGAGCGAGCGAGCTGGAATCGACGACGACCGAGTTAAAGACCGCGTCGAGAGGTCCCCGGCGACGCCCCCGCGCCAAAAAACGATGGAATATGAAGAAGAGGGAGGCGGGAAAAAAGCAACGGCTATAAAGGGAACGAAAACTCGACAGGGAGCCAGGCAACCTATACGCGGGGCGAGGGAGGACGGAATGAGATTACAGTAGGAGGTCGAATAGCGACCAGGGATTGATTGCGCGCAGGAATTTGCATGTACTGTACATCTGCTTAGTGAACTGCGGTACTGTGGCAGCACGCGAAGGCAATGTGTAGCATTCTGCGAGGAAGAAGAGAAGCGCCAATTAAAAACAAAAAAAATCAGTTGACCAGCAATGTGTTGTCAGTCAGAATACATTGTACCTTGTATGTGTACGTACGAAGACGTGTGCGATTAAATTGTGATAGATTAGGAAGAGGGCTTTCGCGCGTTTTCTTTGTTTTGGACCATCTTCTCTTTCATGCACCATGTGGTCAATAAATGGGACCTGCAGATGCGGGTGTGTTGTGATATTACTGAAAGGTCAAATTCTACGGTTTAACGTGCTCGTACATAACATTTACAGGCCCATATCAGATGCGGTTCGGCCGCGTTATTCGAGTTGTACCGTAGCTCGGTTAGATAGAGCTGGCCGTAATCAATCGAATTAGCCCTAAGTGCGACGCGTCGCGTCAAGTTGATTGAGTGGGAGGGAAGGGTGCTTCGAAACGAGGGGGACAGGGGGGATAGATTGTGGGGGGAGGGGGCGTTCGCGAGTCGGGGACATCGAGCCGCAGGGACTTCCGTTTTGCGATGGAGAAGCGACGCGCTGTCGACTGATATAATAAGCACGACGAGCTAGTATAGCTAGCGAGGCTAACTAGTCGAGCTGGGTGCATTGGCGTTGAGTACAAAGCTTGCGATGGGCATACAGCTTTTGCAAGCACACACACACAGACACACACACAGACACACACACAGACACACACACAGACACACAGACACGCAGACACACAGACACACACACACACACACACACACACACACACACACACACACACACACACACACACACACACACACACACACCACACACACACACACACACTACACGTTAAAGTATTAATCTTATGCATTTCATAGAGTTTGAGGCCTCCAATTTGCTGTTCCGCGCAGGTCTACAAGGAAGATACAGGGTCGCCCAAGCTCGACTCGCGGCGGGGACTTACTTCCTTCCCCTGGGTTGTGCGCGCGGTAAACTCTCCATGCGATCTACGCAGCACACATCTCGGCGCGCGTATGGAGGCAGATGTTTTATCAATGCGTTCAACGGCGTCAAAGGGATGAGGTAAGGAAACGTTGTGTATAATGCGACAGTTGCAATGAACCTTTCTTCCGCTTGTCAACGGAACGGTTCATAATCGGCTAAAAACAATTGTTGCGTCCCATTCGTCCAACAACAATTTTCTTACGCTTAGTCTAGGCTTAGGCATAAATGTAGGCTTAAGCTTTGCTTAGGTTTAGACTTCGCTTATGTTTCGGACTCAACTGACGCGGCGGGGATTGGATTCTGCTACGTTCGCTCGACGGCCGATTGTCCGACTTTGCAGCCCATTCTACTTTTTCTACTTTGTTGACTCGCTCAACCGTTACTTTGGACTGGGACATATTCCATTTTTGTTTACGTTATGTAGTGAGTATTCCATTTACATAGGTATACGCGCTAACGCGGCCGAGTTGCTCTCGCGTAGCGCACATTACCGCGTTCGATTGACGCATCACACAACCCAGGGGTAGTAAGTCCCAGGAATCCCTCGACTGCACCTCTTTGTTTAAGTATATCTCGGGGGTGGATGAAGCGATTTTGTGAAACTTTAAACACATGTAGCAGACAAGCTAACTTAGACTTCCTCAAAGTTGCAGCCAGATCTATCACGTTTTTCAAAGGTCACGCACAAAACATTTTGGACACGGTAAAACGTACTTGCTCTGGCGACTGACATCATGTCGACTTCTCTACCGATTCTTGCAAAACGCGTTCTTCCGTTGATCCAGCGCTGACTGGCTCTGGCATCAGATGAGGACGATTAGCAACTGCACCAGTCTCCTCGATGTTCTTTACGGTCGGTGAGACAGTGTTCTGTGACAGCGCTTTTGTCGTGAGGAACTTGTCTTTAATTCAACGAATAACTTTAGCTTGATTGTCCGCTTTGTAAAATTGTTTTTCAATCCAAAGAGTTCCAAGGAGGATTTCTACCGCGACATACGCGCACATCTAACTTAATAGATCTGTGCATAAAATTTCATCAAAACCGCTTCATCCGCCCCCGAGGGTACTTAAACAAAGAGGTGCAGTCGAGGCTGAACCACCCTGTAAACAAATGTTTCAAATCTACTATATATGCACGAGCTATAGGATACTGCAACAATTCACCGAAGCTCATACCAATTCGTTTCAACAAACAGTGAAAGATTGCTCCTGGCATGGCTGTCCGACCGGCCGCAGTAGGTGTTCGACTCTTTTACTTTTAACCGGCCAGAAAGCGATTACTTTTAACCGGCCACGCACGCACGCACGCACGCACGCACGCACGCACGCACGCACGCACGCACGGAGGGTCTTTCAGAACCAGTCACAAGGCCACACTGATCTCTCCCACTACTGAATCAGTGACAGAGTAGAGTTTGTGGACATTACTCTCAGAAACGACCAAAGAAAAGTGCGAACAGCGACGCAAAGAAATATAAAAAAAAATGCCCAAAATCAACGATATTGCAAACATCACTTTCAGCGGCTCAACGAAATGAAATTTTGGTGTTTTGTTTGCAGGACACTTGTGAGCAAATGTTTTGTGGTTTTCTAATAAGGTACTTATATAAGAGCTGTTGCTTTAATTCTTCGGTGATAATGTCGTTAATCCTCTAAATAACGTGCTCCTTCAAGAGTGGACGTTGTGTTGAAAGTGAACGCCCGGTCTCGTGTACCCCACTACCCTTGTTTATGCACGTGTAGAGTGTAGCAACGTACAGTAGCTCAGTTAAGCTGCGAATAACACAGTACCTACCATATATATGTACTATGTGTGTACACATTCCGTACGTACAGTACATACAATTCACAAGCTGAATCTTGCATAGGTATTAGGTATGTAGGTGTACATGTATAACATACCTACCTAGTACGTGTACAATATATTCCGAAAAACGTATAATTACCCACCCCCCCCCCCGGGGGGGGGGGCTAATTGTCCGTATATGACGGACGGACGGACGGACAGACAGACCATTACGAATTTTTCCGTCCGTATATGAACTCGCCGCGCTAACGCGCGGCGAAAAAAGACGCTGCACATACACTAGAATCATTCAAAAGGGATTAAAACAAGCCTTAAAAATGTCCTGCATGCCTGAGACAGTCATTGAAAACAGGTCTCCCTGCTTAGAAGGGGTTGAGCTTCGCTCTCTTTCATCCAATAACGTCGGCTAAATGAATGCAGCTAAACAATGTATATTTAGGCTTTCAGCGTCGGCTTGGCAGGGGATATATAGCTTCCGTCTTCTGTTCCATGGCTTCCTTCCTTCCCGCCCCTAATGACCCTCGTAAAATTGACACCCTGCGCGAAATTGAAACGCATTCCCGTGTATTTTCACGCGGGTTCTGCACTACGCTTTACTGCAGTAGTCGACACGACGACACCAACGTTCTATTGGACTAACTTCCAGTTCATGGCTGCTCGCGCGGTGTCTAATGTGGCACACTGTGGCACACTCTCACGTGTACAAATATGTACAATCTTGTGTGTGCGCATCGACGAAGACAAAAACAGGCATTGGAGGTTCATAGAAAACTACCAAATCTGACCGTGGTTGTTGTCGCAGTGCACAATGCATGGCGTGTCAATCACGAATGTGTTTGGTTGGTACGGCGTTCTGCGATCTGATCACCACTGTGGAATTATCGATGGCGATACATAAGTGGGACCAACGAGCACTCAGGTACACTAGTGCGCCGTTTTCCAAAGAAGCACCCAGCTATAGACTACATTGCCAAAATGAACTCCCATGTGGGGTGGGTGATTGCCCTCAAATCACCGCTGTATTATGTCAATTTCGTCAGTGGTCCAATCAAGATCGCGCGCCCCTTTACTCTGTTGTAATCAATGAAATCGCTCTTTACCATTTACCACATCGCATCCTACCTCGAATAGACTCCAAAATATCGATCATGGGTGGTATTCAACCCTTACTGCGACCAATCAGCTGCTTATTTTTTTTTCATTTCTTGATAGTCGTCCACGTCATTTTGAAACCGGTCTTTCGCGTGAACCCATTGCTGATGAAGCGAACGAGGGCATACGGCCCTCTCGTTGTCAACTCTCGTCCGTGCAGAGACTTGTCTCGAAACCTGAAGCACATTTAAATGCTTTTGGGGGACTCTTTCGCCATTCAGCTTCCATTGAGCATACGCACCCTCCAAATGTTCGAGAGCGGTCACTGTTGCCATCGTAGACCTGCACTAGGTCGTGATACACTGGCAAGTAGAAGTCGCTAAACGATAGCTTCAGCTTCTTGGTCTTGTCCTGAGCCTCAATCAGGTAGGTGCACGTCAGGCCGATGCCGTAGTTGAGTGGGAAGCCGGGCGAGGTGATGACTCCGGTATCACTGACGAATTTGGATGGAGGACACGTTGTTGGGTCCGGCGATTCTGGACGATAGATTAAAGCAGTGTCGCTCAAAATAGTAAAGATCCAGCGCTCAGAGTAGGGTGGGACGCTGGGTCACTTAAGTCAATGCAGTAAGGGGGAGGGGGTCGCTGGATTAGTTCACTCAACGCACCATTGACAGCCTCGTATGTGAGGGCGAATCCTGCGTGCCTTGCAGTTGAAAGGTCAGATACAAATGTGAGCCGAACGCGGTTGCCTCTGCTGATGAGGCCAAAAGGTGCTGGCCGAACTCCGGAGAAGCTAAACAGGAAGAAAAAGAACTAGTCAAGAGTGTACTCAAGATTGATTCTGTCAACACCAACATTTTGTGCTTCTGAAAATGAGCAGAATCTGGCCCGTCCTCGACGTCAGCCACATCATAGTAGTTAAGCACTTGGCGCTTGTACTCGGTGTCAAAGTGGGTGAATTTCATAAGAATCTAAAATGCAATGTTATAGAAATGCACGTCTCCAAGTTGGCATAGTAATAGACATCGTTTGCCAACCTTTTTGCCTTTTGGCACCCAAATGTCATACACGCAGAGGAGACCTGGAGGTACACCCGGCCACTGAGGGCTTGTGATCACGCCTTTTGTCTCTTTGTATTTCTCAGGCGGGCAAGCTAAAGTCAAACTGATTTTTCTGTGCTATGGACCAACTCTGCTCAGCGCAGTGTCAACCAATCAACATTTTGTAAAACTAACAAAACAGAAAAAAACAACAAAACAAAAGTTACAAAACAGCAGTATTATGAGATATTAGCAAAGCAATATCGATTAGGAGTATCATAGCCTATGTACTCACCACTTTTAGTTGTCAACCTGGCCCAGGTGGCGTGCCAACCGAACTGGTCAATGTTGGGATCCGAGTTGTAAGAGTAGAAAAACAGCGTCATGTATGAGCCAGTGGAGAAGTAAATTCCATTTGCACCCTGGACATCTGTGAGCCTGCAGATGGCGCACGAGGTATCGTCAGATTTCCGTCGCGTTTTTGCACAAAGAAAAATAAACTGACGTTGCTATCTCTGGATAGTCTCTGTTTGGGCCATTATAAATGGTGAGAAAATCATAGCCACTGCGGAGACGAAACTGGTCGAAGGTCAACTTGATAAAGTCCTTGTTGGTGACTGGACCACCGGTGGAGATGGTGTAGGTGCAACCGAGCATCTTGCCATAGGAAACTTCTGGAAATCCCGGAGAAGAGATGGCGCCACTGGTGCCACTGAATCTCTGTGTAGGGCACCGTCTCCGGTCCCGGCCCTGCGCTGAGGCCCCAGCGACCAGCAGGCACAAGGCGACTGAAACGTTCCTTGATACCCAATTACACCTGCAAAGCCTCGCGTCGATAAAGCCCCTTGATTAGTAGTGAAGTGGTTCGAAGCAATTTTGCGTCCATCCGTTCCCAATACAACTGGTTCAGGGAACATTTACGTGTTGTGCGAAGTGCATCCAGAGGCCAGGGTATCTCGCAAACAAAACCCTCCAGACTCGGACTATGTTTGGAATCACTCAAGCGACTGACGACGCACCAATGGATTCAGCATGCATTCTGGTGTATTTCAAACAAAATTCCATAGAGTGTACCACATGCTCACCAATCGCCGTCTTTCCCAGCGTCATCTCTCTTCTTGCAATCTGTCGCCCTTATTCACACTCTTCGCAACAAAGTTATTACTGGCTTTACTTTATGGCCTGTGGTGCAATGCAACCCCCCCCCCTTCTTTCTGGACGCTTTTGGTGCGCCATGCGGATTTTGGGCGTTTGTTGCCGACCGACTGATAATGGATTGCGCAGCAACAAAGCACACCGACATAACACCGATGGCGAGCTTAGGCGCTAATGCGGCGCCTCATTGCGAGTGGCAGGCGGCAAGCGTGGGTGGTGGGCGCGCCTGTCAGATGTGCAGAGATTCCGCTTACGTGTGACAATTTGGCAATATTCTTGCGCGCGCGTGTTTTGACGACAGCCCAACGACGAGGACTTTTTAGAAGTTCTGCTCTCTGATTCTTCTACTTTTTTCATTTCTTTTTGCCAGCATATTTCTTTGAGGCAGGTAGTTTCAATTGCGTGGTGGAAACCAAAAATTGCTACAAATTTGTCACTCTAGAAACGCCTTACAAGTAGTACGGCATGAACATTGAAAGTGCGCTATTCAATTCTTCTGACTCCGTATGCCTATAGCGCGTCTTGAGTGAACTTGACAGATGCTTCTCAACAACGTTGTCCTCCAAACAGATCCAAACATGCCAAGCATTAGCCGCCCACGTTAGCGGCCAGCTCGTTTCTATGAGGCGCCGCTTCAACGCCTAATCGCATTATGCTGAGACCCTGCAGTGCGGTTTGTTTGCCGCCCGCGGCCCATAATCTGCAAACGCCCACTTTGGCAAGTGTTGATGGTGCGTGCAATTTACGCGCATTGGTGCGTTCGAGCCTATACATTTTCCATTGATATCAAATGCACTGGTGAAGACCATACCTGTAACCGGGAAATGGACCTGAGGGGCGGGTTCGAGCACTTCCTGAGTGGGGGAGGGGGTGAAAAACTGGAGGGGCGTCTGCAGAGAAAAAACATATGCTCTTTTGGTCGATTTTTAGTCAAAAATACACTTTAAAAATTCTAAAATAAAGCACTTTTTAAAATTTCTGGGCGGGGGTGGGGGAGGGGGTTTTCGCAAAAACCTGGAGGGGGAGAGGGTTGGGGTGTGGGTAGAGTTGGGAAAAATCCGTTTTTACTTTGGACCGACGTATTTTTTTTAAAAAATACGGTATTTTTTTTTTTAAAAAATACGTATCTTTTGTATTTTTTTAGAGTACGTATGTACATGTACCATACATCATAGTAAGCCATCAGCGAAGTGTCCAAAGTTTAGAAATCGGTGGATACGAACGCTGCAACGCTGTAAAACTGCGCAAGCACGCAAACGGACGTGTAGGTGTGTGTGTGCCTACGGGTGTGTGAGAGGTGAGTGTGTGGGTGAGTGGTGCGTAAGCGGAGTAATGAGCGACCAGGAGATTTGGCATCCAACAAAGTGAGCTAAGAACGCGACACAGGGCGCGACGCAGAAATTGAGGGCGTGAAGAGGAGCTAGCAATAGCAAAAGCTAGCAGAATCAATTGTTGGGTCCGTGTCCGCTGCATCCAAAACCTACTGTAAGCAAAACTTAAGCGTCGTAAGAATAAAGTGATGTAAAACAAATCGTTTTTTTGGGAAGTCTACCCACCACACAACTCACAAAATGCTGTTCAATGTAAGGTACATTGATTAACAACAAATGTTTTATTATCTATTGCAGGCTGATTCAACAAAATATAGGTTTACGACTCCGACTTACGACTATGACCTTACGATTACGACTACGACCGCATTTTTTTTTTAAATAAGATACAGGCGGCAACGTATTTTTTCAAAAAAATACGTGTATTTTTTTGAAAAAATACGCGCCCAACTCTAGGTGTGAGTAAGGTCAAACCCGGCACCCGGGGGGGAGGGAAGCCCACCCCCCCCCCCAGTTACAGGTGTGGTGAAGACGAAGACAACTCAGAATCATGAAAGTCTGGTTGTCGCAGTGCACAATGCGAGAGCCATATCGCACCAAAATAAAATTTTGTATTTCAGTCACATGATTATATTGTAGGTACTTCAACTTGCGTCACTCTACTCTTTTGCTTTCCAGTACGCAATCGCTCGCCAATTACGGTATGTCGTACTGAACCTAGAATTGACCCAGACGCGCAAACGCTCTTGATCATCATCATCATCATTCATTGGATATCATTGCTTGATTGTCTTCCATGTTAGCTTGAAACCGGTCTTCTGAGTAAACCCATTGCTGACGAAGTAAACCAGGGCATAGGGACCGCTCGTTTTCAGAGTCTTGCCATGCCAGTAACGTCCGCGATACCTTAACCATATTGAAATGGCTCTGCGAGACCACCTCGAAACGTGGTTTCAGATAAGCGCACCCTCCGAATTTTCCAGGGCCCCGAGTATTGCCATTGTAGACCTCGAGTAGATCGTGATACGTAGACAGGTAGAAGTCGTTGAACTTGAGCTCCAGTTTCTTGTTCTTGTCCTTCGCCTCGATCAGATAGGTGCACGTCAGGCCGCGGCCATAGTTGAGCGGGAATCCAGGCGAGGTGATGACTCCAGTGTCAGCCACCACTTTGGTTGGAGGACACGTTGTTGGGTCAGGTGAATCTAGAAGATGTAAACGCCGTGGTGCTCAAAATAGTAAAGATCTAGCGCTCAGAGTAGGCGAGACGCTGGGTCACTTTAGTGAACGCACTGTCAACTGCCTCATATTCCATACGGAAGCCAGCGTGTCTTGCTGTTGTGTGGTCAGACGAAAACGTGAGCCGAACGCGGTTGCCTCGGCTGATGAGGCCAAAAGGAACCTCCCTATTGCCAGAGAAGCTGAACATAGAACAAATGTAACCAAGGATGCACACGCCACTGATCCCTGTCTGTGACAACATTTTTTGCTTCTGGTAATGAGGAGAATCCGGCCCTTCCTCGATGTCGGCCGCATCATAGTAGTGAAGCTTGCTGTGCTTGTAGTCAGTGTCAAAGTGGGTGAATTTCATAAGAATCTATAAAACAAGGGTTAGAATTGTGCTGTTCCAATTTGACATGCGTAGCACGACCTTCTTTCCTCTTGGGACTTGAATGACATAACCACAAAGGACGCGCGGTGGGACACCAGGCCACTGTGGGCTGGTGACCACTCCTTTGGACCCTTGGTACTTCTCAGCTGGGCATGCTGAAATGATAGGGGCTTTAGAAGCTTGAGTGTGGACCAATACATCAGCAAACATGATACATACATGTATACATAGATCTAGAATGTTGGAACAATGTATTTGAAGGCACACAAACCACTTTCTGTTGTCAATTTGGCCCAGGTGGCGTGCCAACCAAACTGGTCAATGTTGGGATCCGAGTTGGCGGAGTAGAAAAACAGCGTCATGTATGAGCCAGTGGAGAAGTAAATTCCATTTGCGCCTTGGACATCTGTGAGCCTGCAGATGGCACACGAGGTATATGTATTCAATTTCTGTCACATTCTTTCTGCAATTTAAAAAATAAACTGACGCTGCGATCTCTGGCGAGTCCCTGTCTGGTCCATCGTGAATGGTGAGAAAGTCATAGCCTTTGCGGAGACGAAACTGGTCAAAGGTCAACTTGATGAAGTCCTTGTTGGTGGTGGGACCGGGAGTGGAGATGGTGTAGGTGCAACCGAGCATCTTGCCATAAGAAACTTCTGGAAATCCCGGGGAAGAGATGGCACCGCTGACGCCAGTGAACCTCTCTGATGGACATCGCCTGCGGTCCAGACCTTGTCCTGAGACCCAGGAGGCCAGCAGGCATAAGGCGACTAAAATATCGTTCACTCTTTTCTCACAGCCTGCTCTGCATTGTATGTAACTCAATTGTTGTACGTTGTGTGCAAATTTTGTCGCCATGGCAATCTATCCTTGCCACGAAAAACAGAAACAGGTAGGTACAATGAGGAAATGCACTAAGTTCGGCAGTCTTTTAACCAATACCAATTCGGCACTCAATTCATGAAAGTACAGTGCAATTGTATGCGTTTCCTGGGTGCTCACCAATGGCCGCCTTTACCAGCGTCATGTCGCTTCTTGCAATCTTTTAACCGTGTCGTCACGCTCTATGCAGCCAACAATACTGGCGTTACTTTGTAGCTTGTGATGCAAGTCCTTGGTCTTCAGTTCTTCGGTATGTACAGGTATGTTCCCTGCTTTCAGTCCGCCATGGCTGGGGATTATTAGGGCGTTTGTTGCTGATAAGGGGCGCGCGTGCGGCCAACCACACGATGTCGAGTCGCCATCGCACGACGAGCCTTGGCGCTAATCCGGCGCCTCGCAGAGAGTGGCAGACGGCGAGCGGGGGCGGTGGGTGTGCCCGCACGCAGATTGGGTTCGACGTGACCATTTCACGATTTTTGTGCATGCTTACCTGCTCCCTAGTCGGTCCCACCGGACCCACTTCCGGATTCCTGCACTGTTTTCGCTGTTGCATGTGTGTTGCATGTACAGTCTTGCATATGCAGTAGTCCTACACGTGTACAACGACGACTTGCAAAGCATCCTTGTAGTGTGTCGTCCGACAGGTACCTACCGTAGGTATGCATACATTGGGGCAGCGGCATGGCCTAGTGGCAAAAAACCGGCCTCTTGCGCGCAAGGTCCTGGGTTCGATTCTTGATGGCGCCACTAGATCGAGGACTTCCCTTTCCATGGATTTTCTCGTGCCATCGCTGCCCTAGATTACAGATGGCGTTCTTCCGAAAGTCTTCCGCTAATTATACGGCTGTAGACGGGAAGGCGTCATGGAAATGGGTAGGCTACATGGGCCATTGACGGCCTCCTAGCGTCGCCCCAAATCCAACAACAACAATGCACACATTGTTTGTTTGCAAAATTCAAATTTAGGCAAACTCGCAAATAAAAAATGAGCCCCATAGAGATGTTGGAGTGTAAACCGCATAACATCACATTTTCAGGTCAGGAAAGCGAGCAATAGCCAGACGTCACTGACACCTGACGAGTCAAATATTTACACAGCACTCTGTAGAACCACACAAAGATGTTGCGTGGGTCAACATTAGAGTGCATTGTTGTGCAGCGTATGGAGAACCCCAAGTGTCATCCGGGCAGATGTCAAGAGGCCGCGAAGTCTAAGAAATTTGTCGCCAGCTTTTATGGCAGCTAACAGGAGAAGCTGAATACAATGGAGCTGTCAAGTTAGCTGCCAAAAAGCCGCAGCCAAAAGGTTGACTGGCACAGTTCATTATTCAGTGAATATATATGTAGCTTCACAATGAATAATTATGTACTTGCTAATGGTGCGCAGTGATAAAACATGAGTGGGGAGCGGCAAATTGAGGTTTCTCTCTACGTTTATTTGCATTCGCATGCGTTGTGCATGCAATGCTCGCTCGAATACCCCCTATAAATCAATAAATGAACCATTTTTACAGATGCTAAAGGAGGTGATCCAACACCAGGAGATGCAGCTGCAGCAAGCAAACGAGCAAATATACGGCATGGAAAGACGCCTGCGCGTCTATCAACGCTTCATAGTCAACAAGCTGATGGGCTGTCAGCAGAACCACACGAAGGTCTCAGCTTTCGCACTGCGAGCACTACAGTTTCTAGCGTACGGATGTACATACAGTGATCAGCACAGATGTACAGATGCACAGTGCACAGCACAGTTTGATGAGGGTGTCTCATTTGTGTAGTGGTGCTAATATTTCGAGGCGGCGGAGTAGAGGGAGGGTCTGCTATTTAGTCAACTAAAATTAACTGTACAAGAAATTCGGGCAACAAGCTGCACACGGTGTTTACTCTTTGGGTGCGAAACGATTCAGCAACTTAGGGAGGCAATTTAGCAACGCCAGCTGGCGTCAGCACTTCAAGAGCTGCTAGAAAAGGGCGCCGATCCAAGGTCAACATCGCAACGCTTGGACGTCGTCAGCGCAGCGCCGCAGCCCAATCGGCAACTGAGTTCACCGCTGCCCGCAAGGCAGAGAAACTGTTCGTCGACGTTGAAACAGCGCAGTTACAGCGAGCGCGACGGCAAAGGTTCGAAATGGCAAAGCCCATTGAAAGTTGAGGATGAACTGGCGCATGGCGCGCGATGGGAATTCAACCCACGTCTCTGGATGACCTGTCTATATATAGCTCGCTTGGCCTGTCTGTCTGTCTGTCTGTCTGTCTGTCTGTCTGTCTGTCTGTCTGTCTGTCTGTCTGTCTGTCTGTCTGTCTGTCTGTCTGTCTGTCTGTCTGTCTGTCTGTCTGTCTGTCTGTCTGTCTGTCTGTCTGTCTGTCTGTCTGTCTGTCTGTCTGTCTGTCTGTCTGTCTGTCTGTCTGTCTGTCTGTCTGTCTGTCTGTCTGTCTGTCTGTCTGTCTGTCTGTCTGTCTGTCTGTCTGTCTGTCTGTCTGTCTGTCTGTCTGTCTGTCTGTCTGTCTGTCTGTCTGTCTGTCTGTCCGTCTGTTAGTCTGTCAGTCTGTCAGTCTGTCTGTCTGTACATTGGGCAGTAAGGAATAGAGGATAAACACCGATTGACTCACACAGTACATACGTTGTGCAACTCGTGTGCTGGTCAAATTAAGGAAAAATTTGCAGACAGCTGCAAAAAAGGAGAATATGTGACTTCCATAGACAGAAGTTGAGCTTGAAAAGAAAAAATGGTATTTGCACATTGCTGAAGTCCACTTTGAAAAAAGATTATATAAGAGCATTGCAGTGGAGTCCACTTTGAAAAACGATTGTATAAGAGCATACAATGGTATGAACAATCAATTTGCTTGTCACATATTCGGCGTTTTTAGCGCTCGCTACATGATGACAGAATACAGGAACACAGATAGCATACCAGGAAAAGCGCATATACCAACCTACACACGCACTCACACGTGCGTGTACACGCACGCATGCACGTACATACATAGACACCAAAATATTTTGTAAGTTGGAAATGACGATCCAATGAATAGAATATTTTGATTCTAATACAGTTCGAATTATGATACCTACGAATTATTCTATTCTATTCTGCAAACATACCTGCAGTCTGGAATCGGGATAACTGATTTTTGTATCACAGTAACAGAAATTTGTTGGGTTAATGGATGGAGAGTATACATAACAGGCACTTCAGGTATAATTTAAGGAGCTGCTCTACAACCACAATCTACATTAGCGTACCGAAGCTTATCATTTACCTGTCCTTTGAAAATCGGTAATCAGCAGCGTTGAAATACATACCACACCACACCAAGAATCCTGTTGCACTGTCTGTCTGTCTGTCTGTCTGTCTGTCTGTCTGTCTGTCTGTCTGTCTGTCTGTCTGTCTGTCTGTCTGTCTGTCTGTCTGTCTGTCTGTCTGTCTGTCTGTCTGTCTGTCTGTCTGTCTGTCTGTCTGTCTGTCTGTCTGTCTGTCTGTCTGTCTGTCTGTCTGTCTGTCTGTCTGTCTGTCTGTCTGTCTGTCCGTCTGTTAGTCTGTCAGTCTGTCAGTCTGTCTGTCTGTACATTGGGCAGTAAGGAATAGAGGATAAACACCGATTGACTCACACAGTACATACGTTGTGCAACTCGTGTGCTGGTCAAATCAATGTAGTACAGTAGGTTTGTAAATATGAACATTCCGTGACACGTACATGTATTGAACCTAAACATGCGCTCTACAGCTGTTTAACAAAACTAGTTCAGTCGCCAATCTGGCCAAGCAGATTGAGCCGCTGCTCTCCAGGGTCCGCGACAGCCAGCGTGAAGAGGAGTCGGCCAACGACATGACCGCCTATCTCAACAATCCGGCCAATCTCAAAGTGCGTATGGACGGTCAGATATTGCGTTTAGAAATACAATACCACAATTTAGTGTCCGGTTCGAAACATTCGCGATTGCGCACGGGAAATTCAATAATTAGTCGTCTAAATGTTCTACGGCCCAGTGAAAGCGACCTCCACTGCGTTGTATATCTGGTTGGACGTTGCGTGCCAGAAATTAAGTAACACCCTTCATTTGCCTTTCACTCTTCCCTTGTAATTTGGTTCGGTAGATACCGTAAATCTTCCAATAGTGCCCCCGGGCACTATTTTTTCAACCTCTCCTTACCAGGGGGCACTATTGGAGGGGGGGGCACTATTGGAGGGGGGCTTCTATTATTTCAACCTAAAAATTTTGAATGGTAATGCTAGTTTCGCTGTCAAAATTGCCGATTTTTCGGTGATTTTGATCACTTTTGGCACATTTAATGGTTCATTTACCGTTAATAGTTACTGACACGTTCTATTATTGGTTAGTAGTAGTGTGTATACACGATATAAATGTACCTACCACTATATTTTTGCCCATAAAAGGCACATGGCACAACATACCCCTTACCCCCGGCGGCACTATTGGAGGGGGGCTCTATTATTTCAACCTTGCCAAACCCGGGGGCACTATTGGAGAGGGGGGAACTATTGGAGGGGGGTTGTATTGGAGGATTTACGGTACATGTAGTTGTGCAGCATGCAGTTTCATCACAGAAATCCTTTGCGCGGTCTGTAGAACGAGTCTGAGTGGCGACTGAAACTAAAAGTAGGGCGTGACAGGCGAATCCAGGGGCGCAGAGTCAGTTGCGGGCGCGTCTCTGCCAGCAGGGACTGACGCGCAAGTTCGTCGCCGACAAACTCAACACCAAGAAGCTCGTCAAGGACAAGGACGACGTCTTCGGCAAGCCCAAACCCAACAACACCGCGGCCGCCAAGTCGGACAAGCAGAAGACTATGAAGAGTTGGTGATCATCTGACTGTGCTGTTTTTTTTTTGTACAATCAACGGATATCACAGCCGCAAACCTGTAGTAGAATAAGCACGCATCCCAGGTTCGGCACGAACACGGTTGCGTGGTGACTGTTTTGAGAACGGACGCACTACGGGAGCATTGCTTTATAAACACGTCAACGAGCATCAAACTTTGCTCAAGCAGCAGCTCAACCCGAAGCTTGAGCGTTAGCGGTGTCGTAATAGCACTGTAGATGTCATGGGCCAGGCTTGGGCAAAATAAAAGTAAAAACCTTGTTTTATTCAGGTTTGTTTTTTTTTAATAAAACTGGAAATTTTTTTAAATTAAAAAACTGTCAAAATCGTCCAAAAACTGCTGAAAAATAGGCAAAAACAACGGTTTTAGTGTGTTTAAACGCTATATTCCTACTTAGTTGCAGCCTGGATGAGCTAAATAACCATAATTTGCACTATTGGAGTCAAACCAAGTCTGGATAGTCATAGACGTCTCACGTCATAGACGTCATAGACGTCATAGACGACCTATCATAGTAAAAAGTTGATTAAAGTGCACCTCTGCCCGCTTTTAATGCAGTAGTTCGCTGTTATTGACCTCTACTGTGCTTAAAACACTTTCTGCAACATTGATTTGACATTTAAAACGGTCTCTGAGAACATATATAATAGAATATTTAATTAAAAACTGTTTTTTTACCCAAGCCTGGTCATGGCTCGATGGGTAAGCGAGCTCGTACGCGGATCTGGATTCGGCTAATCCGCCGTGGACGAGTCAACTGGATTGGAGGGCGGCTTGCCGCAAAAGGCTGGTCGAACGACTGCTGGCCGCATCGCGGTTTCGGGCGTGGGGAGGAGCCTTTCGCGGAAATTCGAACTCTTAAGGGATGGACGTTGGACTTCGCAAATGGACGTTGCACTTTTCCACAAACTTTTATTGGCAATTGCAACGTTTTTGGCAGCGACAACAAGACAAATCCATTGTCAGGAAAATAAATCCTCTCAAGTGGATCCATCGAAAACAACGAACCATGCACGCAAGAGACCAATTCTCTACCCCCTGGACGCCGAGGCCGCGGCGTCGACGCTGGCCCCTCGCGAGTTTGTCAGAGCCGTCCCCTTGAATGGCGAGAGCTTCTGCCAGGCCGATGCACTCCGTCACCATAAAGACCAAGACACCCGCTCTCCTCAGGCAACTACGCTATCGACAACGACGATGACAACGGAACATGGTCGGAGCCGTCTGGACAGCACACTGCCTTTCACTGGGAGAGCTGCATGTATATGTCCTGAGCGTCCCTGAAGCTGCCGGTGTCGTATGTAAAAGTGTTCGCTATGTAAAAGTGTTCGCGTGCACTTCTACATAGCCAATACGCATAGTTATGAAAAGTGTTCGCGTCCATTTCAGTATGTTTCCTCTGCTGTATATCCTATGGGGAGTGCAGTGTACACTTCTGCTGCAACTAATTGCTTTGTGTAAGTGGGGGCGCAGTGTGTCTGCATCGATTGTACATCTGTATACGACTATTGCTGTTAAACATGGCAAGATGAGGCAACATGTAGCCTGTGCAAAGCCGCGCAACTCAGCTGGTGCATAAATAATACCCCATCAACAGATCCGTCACATCAAGATTGTATGCCTTTCCCACCGCGACCAGATAAAGATCCACAGTGCTCGACACGACCACAGTGCTCGCTACGCTAGGTAGCAATTTTAAAACCTGCATGCTTTACCCTACGTCAACAACATCAGCGTCGTTCGGCATCGTGCTCAAAGATTGAGTCTGCTCAGTAGTTGTGGACAGTCATTATGTCATTACTGTAGCCAGCAGTCGCAACACGCATCATGACGTGTCGCCGTTGGATTGATTTGTTTGAATGCAGTCGAAGCTCGGAAGCACTCTCGAGATGGAGCAACCCGGCAGCAGTGACAAGTCCGGCCCGGTAGGGGAGTCACAGAGAGGATCGGGCTGACTGGCTCTCATCTCAGCACTAGCAGCGGTCAAATAGTGTGACCAGAGAGAGGGCCCCCGCGATCATAGATGCGGCCCACACATAAACAAACAAACAAACGACAACTGGATGTCGGCGCTCTCAACGGAAAGAATGAAGTGGAATACTGGAGGCGGTACGGGCGGTGCCGCGTGGGCTGACATACCGTAAATCCTCCAATGGTGCCCCCGGGGCACTATTATTCCAACCTCTCCTTACCCGTGGGGCACTCTTGGTACATAGGAACAGTATTGGAGGGGGCTGCTATTGAAGGATTTGCGGTATAACGTGTGATCGGAACTGAAGAATGAAATATCGAGGAAACTTTATTATTGTGCCACCATGTGCTGGTAACTCCGTTGGTACGATGTGTGTCAGACAGGGCGATTCACGCCACATTTTCTGTTTTCCTTCGTTTGCTGTTGCCTTGTTTTGCGGAGAACTGTACATCGCGCATCGCGCCTTCAAAAACGATTGAAATTTTCTAACATTACATGAACCATCACAGACACCTTCAAATCCTTGATTCAAAATGTACACACGCTGACGGACTGTTGAGTGACACTGACGTGAACTAAACAGCGCGCGCCGAAACATGTCTATCTGCTCTCGTTCAGTGGGGGATGAGCGGAAAAGTGATGTTCCTCTCTGCATTCAAATGGCTGGTGTATGCAGTGTGCGTATGCGTGTGTCTCTCTCCAAAGGTAGATTGTGCCAAAACGCTCCTGGGAGCTTTTACTCCCGGGAGCCCACCCGACATCTGCCCGGAACTGTAATAGAATATTTAATTAAAAACTGTTTTTTTACCCAAGCCTGGTCATGGCTCGATGGGTAAGCGAGCTCGTACGCGGATCTGGATTCGGCTAATCCGCCGTGGACGAGTCAACTGGATTGGAGGGCGGCTTGCCGCAAAAGGCTGGTCGAACGACTGCTGGCCGCATCGCGGTTTCGGGCGTGGGGAGGAGCCTTTCGCGGAAATTCGAACTCTTAAGGGATGGACGTTGGACTTCGCAAATGGACGTTGCACTTTTCCACAAACTTTTATTGGCAATTGCAACGTTTTTGGCAGCGACAACAAGACAAATCCATTGTCAGGAAAATAAATCCTCTCAAGTGGATCCATCGAGAATCAAACAACGAACCGCGCACGCAAGAGACCGATTCTCTACCCCCTGGACGCCGAGGCCGCGGCGTCGACGCTGGCCCCTCGCGAGTTTGTCAGAGCCGTCCCCTTGAATGGCGAGAGCTTCTGCCAGGCCGATGCACTCCGTCACCATAAAGACCAAGACACCCGCTCTCCTCAGGCAACTACGCTATCGACGACGATGATGACAACGGAACATGGTCGGAGCCGTCTGGACAGCACACTGCCTTTCACTGGGAGAGCTGCATGTATATGTCCTGAGCGTCCCTGAAGCTGCCGGCCAGCAAAACCAACCCGGCAGCAGTGACAATTCCGGCCCGGTCAGTACAGCATAAATTGCTTCTTGGCCTTTTGCCACAAGAGTCCGCGGCGAGTGATCCGACTCCTTGCAGTTGTCCAAATTGTGGGCGGGATTGTCCAAATCTTTGCGCGAGTCCTAGGCTGTCGGCGATCGACTAACGACCTCCATTCGTGCAGGAATTGTATTCTAATACCCTAAGTTTGACTTCGTTCCCTTAGGTCAGGGCTATTCATGCCATAGGCACTTTGTGGATTCCTTTCGGTCCGTGTTGGCTTGGCTACGCGTACGCTCCAATTCTCAATTCCTCAAAATTTCTTATCGCGTCAGAATTACTGGATATCGGCACCGACCAACTACACAGGTACTCTGACATGCATATTAACAGCGCGTGCTGAAACGTTGCACGCTGTGCAGAACTGCAACAATCATACCATAAATCCTCCAATTGGAGGCACAATTGGAGAGAAGAGGGGGCGAATGTAAAAGCACAGAAATTTCGAATGTGAAAGCACAGAAATTTTGAATGTGCAAGCACAGAAATTTCGAATGAAGGTGGTCGCACCAATTTAAGTGCCTGTCTCAATTGAAAGGTTGATAATTAACCATGTGACGATGATGATGGGTGGATTTGTACTTCAGTGGACACTAGGGATGAGCATGGGCTGGGCCGGCCCGGCCCGGCCCGGCCCAGCCCGGCCCATGGGCCGGGCTGGGCCGGAATCCCAGGCCCATCCTGTGGGCCGGGCCGGGCCGGGCCTGCGTTTTGGGGGTGTGGGCCGGGCCGGGCCGGGCCGGACGTTCCTGGCTGAAACATAGGAATCTACATTGTATGTTATGCATATTGTAAGTAACGGCGACTATTCAGCAGAAAGGAGGCATTAAGGACGCGAGTGCGCCTAAAAGTTCGTCGTGACGGCGTCGTCTCACTGTTAATCTAGCGCGTTGGTCGCGACGTTGCCGTCGTCGTCGCCGTTGCCGTTTTCGTTGTCGTCACGGCCCTTAGACCGTGAGGCACAGACGAGCAGACAACAGACGTGAAGCGACGACGACGACGTAGTACTAAAAGGCATGAGCATCTGGCGCTAGCCCAGCCTCACGTCCATCGCGAGCAAGGCGCTCGTGACGACTGCCAGCTCGGCGCCCTCCAGGCGCCGCCTCTACATCACTGGCTTGGCGACGATAGATAATACATCAGACATGGGCAGCGCCTTTCTTTCTCAACAAACCCTTTGTGAGCGGCCAACTTCAATTGACAAACACGGTCAATCTTGAGGCCAAAAAATGGTTGGAAGCTGTAAAGCCAGAAGCGCCATTCTCTGTGTATGTGTAGTGAAAAAACGCGAACTGGCGTACGTACATGTACAACTTATTTTAGTGCACCCCTGTACTTATTTCTTGGGATGGGCCGGGCCGGGCCGGGCCTGGAATTTGAGCAGTTGGATGGGCCGGGCCGGGCCTGGGCCTGGTTTTTGACGCGTGGGCTGGGCCGGGATGGGCCGGACTATCTGGTGGGCCGGGCTGGGCCGAGATCTTCAGGCCCATGCTCATCCCTAGTGGACACTGCCATCCGTTGAGTTTCGACTCAGTCATCTTGCTTCAATGCTTGACGCCGCATCCCATGGTTTGCAGAGCCTGCAATAAGCAGATAAGAACGCGTGTTAGTCCTTCTTAAGAATACTTGCTCGATAAAGAAATAATGCATTTCCAGTGTAGCGTAGCGGCTGCCCTTCAGTGTACGGCACCTCCTTCTTGACGACGTGACTGAAGAGTGCGAGGAGGAGGCCATTGGAGGCGGAGTTGGCGACGAGGAGGAAGCCGCAGCCGAGCATATGCCACTTGGTCGCAATCAGGCCTGGCACAAAGAACAGCGCCGAGATCAGCAGGAAAAAGGCGCCATTCGTGCCAGAGATCGTCAGGATTCGCGACTGCGTCGTCGAGAAATGCCCTCGGGACTTGCCGTCGCCTAGAGGGTTCGTTTACGTAGCTATATATGTGCTTGTGCGATAAAGCAGAGGACGGCAATGCCTGTAAGTAAAGGTTTGCCCTCTCCACAACCTAAATTGGCACAGTGCGCACCTCTGACACTTTGCCGTGGGGTGTGGTTAAGAATGAGGCCATGATCCTACCTAGGTACCTATAGTGTATGTAGTAGCCAGCCCGTCCCATAGACAGTAAGGAGGAGTGATTACTGCGTCCTACCAGCGAAGAGGCTGCGCAGCTTCTTCGAGCAGCAGAGGGCCAACAGCAAGGAGCCGTAGATGACGGTCATAGAGAGAAGGGCAAATGCACTCAAAGAGAACGCCAGGACGGCGGCGCCACTCTCCACGTAGAGAGTGAGATTCGATGTCCCTGTGCCATAGAACTCGGGAAGGAGAACGAGCGAGGTGCCCGAACAGAGCCAGCATTCGTAGCAACGCCAACGCAGAGATCTTCGATTGATAGTGACACCATTTTCGCTTGTTTCGCCTGTTGCTTAAACTTGTTTTCGCTTGCTTTTGAAACGCTTTATTCTTTCTACGTGTGGCTCGTAGAGCAATGCGTGTTAGAGCAGTGTACCGCACGCTTTATTTGCTTTTAATTCCAGGGCGATATCGCTAATGAATAGAAGCTGCGGTCGACGCAGCTTGAGAGACAATAAAGAAAGTCTAGCAAGGAAGGTTCCATAATGATGAATTCTAGGTATCAGTTCCTCGGTTATGCGAGGGCCGGGAAGTCTATTCAACAACGAATAAAGTCTGGCTTGCGTACACAGTCCTAGTAATCGCGTGTCGGTCAGTCGCGTGCAAACGTGCGTCTGTGGCCGATCTCTGGATGGGACTGAAGTCTGGTCCAGGTGATCTCATGGTCCAGTCCGGCCGACGGTAACGGACGACGCCTGTAAACGGGTCGGCCCCAGTGCCGCATGCTGTCAGTCAGTGCGAGTCAGTGCGTGTAGTGGCGCCCCAACCAACCCTCCCCTCCATCCCACCCCTCAAACGGAGGAACTTACCCAGTATTACTTCTTCAGTAAATGGCTTTAAGTGCAAATGGTGCGCCAGAGCGGCAAATTGAGGTTTCTCTCAACGTTTATTTGCATTCGCATGAGTTGTGCATGCAATGCGAGATTATGTCGCCCCAGGAATCAATAAATGAACCGTCTTTACAGAGGTGATCCAACACCAGGAGATGCAGTTGCAGCTCGCCAACGATTGCTCGGCATGGAAAGACGCCTGCGCGTCTATCAACGATTCATAGTCGACAAGTTGATGGGCTGTCAGCAGAACCACGCGAAGGTCACACTCACAGCGACCACTACAGTTTCTAGCGAGCACTACAGTAATGTCTGCGGTGAGCGGCAGAGTTTGATGAAGGTGTCTCATTTTTGGAGGGTGCTAATTTTTCGAGGGGTTGAAAATTACTGAGAAGCCTCAGCGATTACCTCAGGGACCAAGAAACTGCACTCTGTATGCTCATTGTCTTCATGTAGTCTTCATTTCACTGTTTTATTGTGCCCATTTAACAACTTAGCATCGCCAGCTGGCGTCAGCCCTTCAAGAGCTGCTAGAAAAGAGCGCTGATCCAATGCCGACAACGCAACGCTTGGATGTCGTCAGCGCAACGCTGCAACCCAATCGCAAACTGAGTTCACCGCTGCCCGCAAGACAGAGAAACTGTTGGTCGACGATGAAGCAGCGCAGCTATGGCGAGCGCGATGTAAATGGCAAAGAAAAGTTGAGGGTAATCTGGCGCACGGAAATTCGACCTACGTCCATGATTACCTGTCCATATGTATAGCTTGCTCGGCTGCCATCTTGCTTGGATGTAGTGCAGAAGAATAACGGTACACTACCCAGCAGGTGTCTTTATCCTAGATGTACAGGTTGTCTCACGGTGGGTTTGCCAACTTTGACTGGCTACTGTGCTTCGCTGCGTTGACGGATTTTGTTAAAATTTTGGACGCACACGCTACCAAGTCTAACTTAGATACAGTACGTATGTGCCAGGTTTTATCCTTGAGAGGTGTTGCATTAATGGTGTCTCAAATGGAATTCCTGATTTTCACGTTAATACAGTACGTAATTTTTTTGAATCTTTTGTGTGGCGCGCTAAAGTCAGTGTCAGAAAGTCGACTACAATGTCAGAAAGTCAGCGTTTAAACCTTCAAAAGCAAATCTGTGCAAATTTATTATGAAACCAAAAATTCGCGCAAAACCATTCGACGCCTGAAGGGACTTTTTCCGGACTGGCAGACCTGCAACCACCAGACAGTTCTGAACATTGTCAAGCGCTTCGAGACATACCTGTAACTGGGGGGGGTGGTTGGGGGGGCTTTGGGGGCCCCCCACTAGTTTTTCAACCACCCCCCAACTCCCCCCCGACCCCCCCCCCAGAATTTTCCCAAAGGATTTTCGTCATGTCTAAAACGATAAAAGTGAGTAACTGTTGGTGTTTTTCACTGCTTTTCAGTGTTATATGACCATAAAACAGCTAAATAACACTGTTTGGACCCTATTTATACCACTTTTTGACCAAAAAGTATAAGTATAAGTCAAAGTATGGTCCGCTACCCCCCCCCCCCACTTTTTGCTCGGGAGACCCCCGTCCCCCAAAATCGGCCAGCTACCCCCCCCCACTCTGCCAGACCCAGTTACAGGTATGCTTCGAGAAGACCGGTTCAGTGGGAGAGACAAGGAGGGAACTGTCAAAACCCAAGAGAACAGGATCGACGGAGCAAAGGGTGCTAGCGGCGATCAGACAGTCGCCATCGATTCGCCGCCTTGCCGCTCAAACAGGAGTGACGCGCTGTTCGCTTCATCGAATTCTCAAAAGCGCCAGTTTGCAACCATATCGGCCCCGATTGCTGCAAGTTTTGAACGAAGACGACCCGAAGACGAAGACGACCGTCGTTTGGAATTCTGCGAATGGTTTCTTGAGCAGTGCCATCTCGACGAGCAGTTTTGTGATCGAATTTTGTGGTCGAATGAAGCCCAATTCAAGCTCAATGGTCGGATCAACCGCCACAACTCGGTTTATTGGGCCAGTGAAAATCCACACGAGGTGCTCGAAAAAAAAAAGTTCAGTGGCGCATCTGGCCAAGCGGATTGAGCCGCTCCTCTCCAAGGTGCGCGACAGCCAGCGTGAAGAGGAGTCGGCCAACGACATGGCCGCCTACCTCAACAATCCCGCCAACCTCAAAGTGCGTACTGGATGGTCATTGAGAAATACAATACCACGATTTTCCCCTTCCTTCCTCATCCTTCCCTTCCTCATCTACTTCCGCGCCTTCGCGAAACTTAGCCCTTTCGCTGTATTTGAGGGGGCTTTTGACGTGGGGGCTTTTGACGGGGGGGGGGCTTTTGACGCGGGGGCTTTTTTTAAGTTTACATTAAGAAATTAATTAATGTAAAACTCCTTGTTTTCCTCTCGCGTTTTCCTTGCAAAGTGTATTTTGGTGAATGAATGCAACTGCACTGGGTCGGTATTTGTGCTGCATGTAGTTTCATCTGAACCCCTTGAGCGACTGGTGTAACGAGTCTGAGTGGCAGAGAAGTACAGTAGGTCGTGCTGGCAGGCGAACCCGGGGGCGCAGAGTCAGTTGCGGGCGCGTTTTTGCCAGCAGGGACTGACGCGCAAGTTTGTCGCCGACAAACTCAACACCAAGAAGCTCGTCAAAGACAAGGACGACGTCTTCCGCAAATCCAAACCCAACCAACGCCGCGACCGCCAAGAAGATCAATGGAAGTTGGTGATCTACTGGCTGGTAACCCTCTGGCTTTTGCGCAATCAACGGATCCAACAAAAAGTGCACGCGCACTTGGTGCAGACACAGAAAGCAGCTGGGCATATATGGGACAGTTCACTGTTCCAGAAACCGCACCAAGATATCGCCAGAAACGTTTCGCTTGGCATGCGGGTGCGGGTCCCCACATGCCAATTTTGAAGGGATTTGGAGGAGAAAAAGGGGGTACACTGTGAATTTCCGATTTTGTCAGATTTCACAATTTTCAACGAGCTGTTTCTCAACGAGGCGTTGGCCGACCAGCACGATGTTTGGAGAGTGATACTGTCAGGGGGTCTGCTATGTACCCACCCTGCGATTTTCATGCAAATCCGTCCATCCAGTAAGAAGTGGAAAATCTTCACCGGATTATAACTGGAATGCGCCTTTTCCTATTTTCGAAATTTAGCGTTTGGAATGGGGCGCCGCGAGACGAATCGATTGGTGTGCAAATCGACGATGTTCTGGCCCGAAATAAGCCAAGCGTGTCAAAAACCCGCTTCAATGTTTGTGTGTCGATAACTCGCACCAATATAGCTTCAAAAATGCTTAGCTTGGTATGCGGGTGCGGGTCCCTCGGAAGGGTATACATGCCAAATTTGAGGGGATTCGGAGAAAAAAAAGGTGAGGGTGAACCGCAAATTTCTGTTTTTGAGATTTTTGGCGATTTTTTTTCGATTTTTGCCATTTTTGAGCAACTGTATCTTGATAGCGCGCCACCGGATCGAAATGAATTTTGGATGGCGACATGGGGCATCTGTCCTCTACCAGTACCAGCCCTGCAATTTTCACGCAAATCCGTCTCTCCAGTAAAAAGTGCAAAAACTACACCCAATTATAACTCGGATGCGCATTTTCCTATTTACAAAATTTTTCCAGTTTGGAACGTAGGTCGAGCCAAGGAATCGATCGACCTGCGCTGCGACCGGCCGTTTTCACAAATCCGAGGAGCTACGGCCAAAAAAACCACAGTCCAGATCTTTTTTGGACAGACTATAGGGTACAATTGTTTCCAGCCTCCAGGGCTACGAGGGACACTGTTGAAGAGGGATAAGAGGAGAGGGGGCGCTATAACTTCAGACTACGGTAAGCAATAGCGCTGGGAAACCAAGTTGCTGACCCGCGTTGGGAAACATTTTTCAGAGAAATACAGAGTGGCCCACGTAAGTGTAACGACTTGATTGCTCGTAACTGCCGCGATATGCAACCAAAATAGTTGAAATTTGTGCATAAGTTAGCCGAATATATTGAATTTTCTGCTCAAATTTTCCACTACTTTTTCAAACAAAATAACTGGTTACGCATCTCGACGTGCTACCACTGCTTTCAATCACTTTTTCCAGCAGCACGCAGATCCGCTTCCAAACCCGGGGCTCTGGAAAGTTGTCGGGCAGATCGAGAGCGACTTTGGTCGCCAGGACAATTTTCAAAGTTGGGACAAACAGTTTAGGTAAAGAAACCACTGTAAAACTGGTGTTGTAGTCTGCGCAATGGTGCTAAAGGATATGCATTGGCACATTTGACCATTTGCACTCTACAGTTTGTAACTAGTGATGGCAACCTACCTAGCTAGGTTACCTACCTAGTAGGTTACCTAGCCTTCTTTCGGCCTAGGTAACCTAACCTAACCTACCTAGCGCGAAAATCGAGCTACCTGTACCTAACCTACCTACATACCTAGATTTTGCCGCTACCTACTAGATTACCTACCTAAGATAAAATTTGTTGAGTCAAATAATGGATATGTGCAAAAAGAAACATTTTGCTGACACCAGTAGGCCAACGTGGTCATTGTTTACATTTGCGGCATTGCGGCGGTCGGATTTGATTGGTTGTTGTAGCTACGTTAGCAAGAAGATCACTTCTTTGTCCACTGTGTCTCTGGCGACACTTGCGATATTCGTGTACATTGTAGTCCATTGGACGTCTACAGAATCTAAATAGTTTTACTTTGCGAATGCTCCTCAAGAACACCTACTGAATCGGTGCGTGGGCGGGTGGGTGATTCGAGACCAGACCCTAAAACTTGACGTGATAGATGGTACAGTACAGTGCTAGCGCGGCGCTAAGTCGCGAGCTGCTGCTAGAGGCGCGCCTTTCTCGACGCTGCGCGCCTCGCCCCTAATGAAAATGCACCAGACGGGTGTCGGTGTGTTAGCATGTCAGCATCTGTGCTTGTACGTGTTTTGTGGGTGCGTGCGTACGTGGGTGTGTGCATGTGCTGTGCAGGCGTTCTGAGTTTCAATGGACTCATCCCTATAGTGAACATACGCAAGGTGCGTGTCAGTGTGTAAGCAGCAATGCGCGTCAGAGATAGTATTTGCGTATGTCTGTCCGTGCGTGCGTGCGTGCTTGCGTGCGTGCGTACGTGCGAGCGAGCGAGTGCGTGTGCGTGCGTGTGTGTGTGTGTGCGTGCGTGAGTGAGGCGTGAGTGCGTGCGTGTACAGATCCTCAGAGTCCCAATGGGCTGTTCTCTAAAAATGTGGCACTGCAGAAAGGGCGAAGAACATGCATACCGTAAATCCTCCAATACAGCCCCCCTCCTATAGTGCCCCCCCTCCAATAGTGCCCCCGGGTACGGCAAGGTTGAAATAATAGAGCCCCCCCCCCCCCCTCCAATAGTGCCCCCGGGGGTAAGGGGTATGTTGTGCCATGTGCCCTTTATGGGCAAAAATATAGTGGTAGGTACATTTATATCGTGTATACACACTACTACTAACCAATAATAGTACGTTTCAGCAACTATTAGCGGTAAATCAACCATTAAATGTGGCAAAAGTGATCAAAATCACCGAAAAATCGGCAATTTTGACAGCAAAACTAGCATTACCATTCAAAATTTTTAGGTTGAAATAAGCCCCCCCTCCAATAGTGCCCCCGGGTAAGGAGAGGTTGAAAAATAGTGCCCCGGGGGCACTATTGAAGGATTTACGGTAGGCTATGCTATAAAATGTACCGTATGTGCATTGCACACATGAAGCAGGAAGTGCACATTTGCATGCACTTGGTAAGCACTGCCTATACTCATTAATTAATAAGATTTGTTTCATTCACTGGATGATAACAGCAAACAGTCAGCCAACTTCAACCGAAGCGCCTGAAATCACTGTACTGTGGGCCAGCCTAATGGTTGCATTCTAAATGTGGTGAACACTTTCAAAGTTTAAAGCTGATACACTTAAAACCTCCTCTAATACTGTCCGGGTAAAGATAAGTTCACTGCATAGTGCTGGCAAGCTCAGCTCGGAGCTTTACACTACATGCAGGCAAAATTGCCTGACACTTGACAGCTTGGAGTTACCTATAAGTTACCTACCTATAACCTAAAGAATTTGCCCGATTACCTACCTACATACCTAGCAGAAAGATCTAGCTTACCTAACCTAACCTACCTAAGGCCTTTTGTGGCCAGTTTTACCTGACCTACCTACCTAAAAATGAAAAACGTCAAAATTGCCATCACTATTTGTAACTTGCGATCAAAGATTCCGTTTTGTCTCATTTTCTCAGCAACAAAATTGTATACATGTGTCTAACTTGTGTAAAAAAATGCAATTATTTTGGCTGCGAATCGTGGCAGTTATGTATGAGCAAATGAAGTCGTCGCGCTTACGTTTGCCACCTTGTATGTTTGCTGAATCGCGTACAACCAATTTAAGCACCTTGACTTGCCGGTTTTAATAGCACTCTTGCAACGTTTTGTGCCAAATACGTAGGTATAGATAGGTGCTCGTGCTTGTGTCCATTCTGCAGACGCACGATGTGCGCCGATGCGTGTGAATCGATTGCTAAGTGCGCTCCACGTTCGTTGCGGGACCGCCAAAAAGGCTGCATGAGGGGGGAGTTTATTGCTGCCACTGCCACTGCTGATCACGCACTCGCGAGTCCCTGCGATACGGAGAGGCTCGGGTCAGGGCCCGTATGCTGACAAAAAAATTAGAGCGCTCTAAATCTAATTATAGTGGGTTAGGACGATACGCCACTCGCCCGAAAATTTCAATTTTCTGCATGCTCACTTTTTGTCGTCGACACGAGGAAAGCGCTGAAAAATGGAGAAATCGTCGTCGAAAGACAGGAGCAGCAGTGGCGGGAGCGGCAGGTGCAGCAGCAGAAGGCCTCTGCGGGGTTATCCTCGACAGCGTACTGGCGATCAAGAGCTGTTCCTCTTTGGGTCCCGCATGGGAAGCTGTCGTCAGTCGGTTCAACGTCGACATCGCGTCGCGTCTGATCGGCGCTATTCTTTGGACGAGTGCAAGCGGAACTGGAGGTAAAGGCAGCACCGAGCCAGAAGAATGCTGTTGAGTGGGAGGTGTGTCATCAATTTTGAGCTTAAGCGTCTCGTTTTATTGCCGAACTTTGGACGTTTTGTAAGCTATTGCGACGTTGGGAAAGCGAGAAGACAGCTGGTGGCGCGCCGCCGACCCGCATGGACGGCGCCGAGTTGGGTATAGCCGAGAAACTCGGAAACTCCGTCAACTTCGGCGGCCTGGACGGCTGCGTCGGCATCGTCACCGCCGGCAGTCGGCGCGTCGACAGCGACGCACAGGCCGCTCTCTCTCACTGCGTCGGCCGCCGCACCGACCACTTCATCGACGACTCGGTACTGCTAGCTGTCCTGTTTGATTTGTTTGTGAAAAGGTTGGGGGGGGGGGGATGAAGTGAGGGCCCACAAAAATTGGGCCAGAGGGAGGGTAAAATCGACAATTTTTCGAAGAGGGGTGTGGCCCAGTGGATTGACGTACAAATCGCGAGTTTTGGGATGGATTTTTGTTCGTAACATATTTGGTGCAGCGCCACAAGCAAAACTTGTGTCGCTTTTACGCTAAAAAATTTTGCTATGGGAAATAGGGGGGGGGGGGGTTAGGTGCGAAATTATTTTGGGATAGGCAGGGTCTGCCAGGTGAGGGGTATTCCCCCCCCCCCTCCCAGCGGCGCAGGTGGGATTTCTGCACTGACAGCTCCAAGATTTTCTGACGGGGTGGGGGGGGGGGGTGAATTTTAATAGAATAGACCGCATGAATTTTAATAGATAGGAAGCAGTCGTTTTCACGTTTTGGCCGGGTTTTGGCTCACAATAACACGCCGCAGACGAGAATGTTTCGTTCTCTTCTCTTCTTTTGTCTATGCGTTTGTTGTCCAAAATTAGACGAAACTAGCTCTTGCTCCCCCCTCCCTACATGGTGCGTTAATGAGCGGGTAAAAATCCACCCGCTGCGAACCCTCTTCCAGGGCTTCTACTACTGCCCCCCCCCCCTCTTCCACCATGCCTGCCTTCCACCATGTATATCTGCCCCCCCCCCTTCCTCGTTGGCCCCGGGGGGGGGGGGGTCCCCCTGGATCCGGCAGTGTATGTCCGGAATAGGTGCTGGGGGGGGGGGGGGGTTGTGAAGCCTTTCGGCGGTGACCGCTAATCCAGCAACATTTAACCACTGAACCCCTCCCTGACCGAGTGTATCAATACTCTTTGTTGTAGGGCGACGCGAGTCGTTGTCGTGTGGGACGCAGCTGGGGGCGGGCGACGCGACATGCGCTACGGTGTCAGCCGTTCCGCAGCCCAAGGCCTGCGTTCTACGTCTACGTCTGCCGCTTTGGAGTGACGGCAACGAGAACGCGTTTCCACTGTTCCAATTTTCGCCTTTGAATGACTGCAAGAGACGAGTTTCTATGTGCGACTATCGATCACCTTTCGAACGTGATTTGGGCTTGCTACTGTTTGTGGTTGTGAAGGCTTGTTGAGATGTTTGTGAAATGACACCTCACAACTACCATGCTCATGCGCACATGCACATGCACTTACATTCGACCAAGGGGAGGGGAGGGGAAGTCCACTGTCCCATACGCACATGTTTCTTCAACATCTCACTCAAAAATACTCAACAATTACTCTACATCCGTGACCCGTGAGATAGATTGTCTCGTGGTCAAAAAGAACCGCTGGCACAGTTCCTCATCAGTCAGTTTTTGTTTAATTCTCTAAATTCTTTCGCTTTGCATCCATAGAATGATGACAACCAACAAATTTCAAAGATGTGTTTCAAGTGTGCAAACAATTCGAGCGCAATCGGCAAATTAGAGTGGGTAGGAGCACTCTAATTTTATGCGTGTGTGCCACTCTAATTCAAGTGCGTCGCTCTACTCTAATTCGAGTGGCTCACTCTAATTTTAATTCAAGTACCGTATACCACTCTAATTCTTACGTGCTGAAGGATACAAGTGGCGTATCGTTTGCCAACCCCGATTGAATTAGAGCGCTCTAATTTAATTCGAGTACCAATTGTTGTCAGCATACGGGCCCAGGTGACGTCACTCTCTGGCTGTCCGCGCCCCTAGGAGCAGCAGCCGGCCAGGCCCGACGCGCTGCCCTTGCAGCAGAACGCCCGAAAGCCGTCGTAGATGTGGCACAGCGCCGGACCGTCGCCTGCAACGGTGGTTTTACTCATTTAATGTAGTTTGGGTCCCTTTTTGAAAACGCATTTTGAAAATATTCGACGATTCTGAATGCTTCTTTTCAGGTTCTACTACATGTAACATGGTGTGGGTTCACGTATTGTGCACGAACAACACCTCTGAGAAACTGCAAAATGGGACCGGTGGTCGTCTCGATCAAGGTTTACTGATGCCATCCCCTTCCCAAACTCAGTGTAACGGACAGTACATATGCAGGCGCCGTCCCTCTCAGGTAATTTATTACCGTTCAGCAGGTGGAACTTCATGCAGCTGTCGACGCAGTGCTTGCCGCAGTCGCCATTGCTCTTACAGTCCGAGGGACAGTTTGCGGTGTCTCTGAAATGGAGCGGTGGTGACTGCTGACGCCAGCAGCACAATCCAGGGGAGGCAAGATCAAGGCGAGGGGGCAGGAGGGCCTCTCCTCTGGCTCCGCTAGTGGTTGTGACCCGAGTTAACGACTCACTTGCACCATTTCTTGCAGTCCTTCTTAATGCTGCTTGCGCTGGACAACGCGACGGCCAGTAGCCCGAGGCTCAGGCCAATGATGAGTCTACGCATTCTCCTATGTATATGGACAGCCCCGTGGGTCGGTGTTATTGTGAAGCAGCTGGGCCCGGACTGCCGGCTAATATACCCTCCGTCAGATGGGATGGAATTGCGTCAAACGAACTGCATTGTTCTTGCTGTTGCGCGTGCCAAAAGTGCGTGTGCCAACTTTTTCTCTGTCGAACTGGTGTGGGATGACACACACGCCTTTGCTGGAGCAACAACACACCAGGCAATCGTCCTTTGTCGGCCAGTTTTTTCTTGGGCTGTCAATGGGTGTTGTTGCGGCACGGGAGCTGTATATTGGTTTCGGGTACAAAGCTGTCCCGTCGAGAGGCTTTCACGCCGCTTGTTGCTTTCGGACGCAATTCAATCCGATCCGGCGCGTATATTAGGCGGGCGAGAGCGGCGAGGCGCTTCACAACAACACCCAACCACGGGGCTGTCCACAAGAAAATGCGTAGACTCATCATCGGCCTGAGCCTAGTGCTGCTGGCCGTAGCGCTGGCCAGCGGAACCAATATCAAGAAGGCCTGCAAGAAATGGTGCAAGTAAGGCAGTTCTCAGATTCATGATGTCGAGAGTTCTTGTTGTTGTTGGATTGAGGGCAACGCTAGAGGAGTCCGTCAATGGCCCATGCAAAAGAGTCTGGAGCCACAGAAATAGCCAAGAACGCCATCTGTAATCTAGGGCAGCGACGGTACGAGAAAATCCATTGAGAAGAAATTCTCGCTATAGTGGCTCCATCGAGAATCGAACCCAGAACCGTGGGCGCAAGAGGCCGATACTCTACCACTAGACAATGCGCTGCCTTATATGGTATGTATATGCCGAGAGCTCACCAACACCAACATTTCAGAGACTCCGCGAACTGTCCCTCCAACTGTAAGAGCAGTTGCAAAGAGCACTGCATCAACAGCTGCGTCAAGTTCCACCAATTCAACGGTAAGTACAGGCGATGCCGTGCCAATAAATGCAACTTTCTCCTTTCAAAATGTTCCGAAGCACAAGCGGTGGCTGTAGCAACGTTCCCCTCTTGGAAATATGTAGGAGAAGTTGTCATATTCCACCAACTTTGCCTCAAAGAAGTTTTGACGCACAATACGCACCTATAGGTAATAGTCCACCAACCATTTGCTCACTTGCCAAAACGAATCCCTAAGCTCCAAGTCTCGGGTCGCAATCTCAAATCATTTTTCAAACCGAAGACCTCTTTCTTCTTTACGGAAAGTGTACGAGAGTTGTTGCGTACAAGTTGCTCAAGTTGCCTAAAGTAAAGCCCAAGTTGTTGAAGTGTGGGACATATTGGGAACTCGAAAAGAAGCGTTTGGAATCTTTCAAAATGCTCATATACCGTACACTAAATGAATAAAATCGTTGTGTTGCAGGCGACGGTCCGGCGCTGTGCCGCATCTACGACGGTTTCCTCGGCTTCTGCTGCAAGGGCAGCGCGTCAGGCATGGCCGGATGCTGCTAGTGAAGGCGCCGGGAATACAGATGTGACACCTGACCTGACCCTCTCCTTAGAGCGGGGACTCGCGAGTGTATGATCCGCAGTGCGCAGTGGCAGGCAATAAACTCCCCCATCAAGCCGAATTCTTGTCCAAAAAGCGTACGCAAGCAACGCAAGCATACCTAAGTGCACATATATGGTGCACGGGCTACCGAATCCACGTGGAAGTCACTGGTGCGGTTGCGCAAGACAAGATCACGCTAGAAATTTCCGGAGAAGGCTTTGGGGTGCGGGCAATTGATTGTCCTTGCGCCCCCCCCCCCCCCGCACCACCGCGCCTTCCAGACCGACCTGACGCTGTGCGATTTACCGTAAATCCTCCAAAGAACGCCCCCTCTAATGAACGCCCAGGGTAGAGGGTGGGTTGAAAAAATAAACGTCCAGGGCGTTCATTGGAGGATTTTCACTAATTGCCTAACCATTTGTGCCAACTATGTACAGTCTTGCTGGGCTGGCCCTTTCGAGCGTGCTAGCGGGACGTCAGCTGACGCTGGGCGTTTGCGTATCGATTTTCTAAAGCGCTCACTGCATAGGTATATTGAACTCCGTGGGTACTCGAAAGCTCTCTTGAATTGTGCGCATCGCAGACAGGCAAACATGTTTCAACGCGCGTTGTTTAGGCCGTGTCAGCGACACGCTCCAGTGTGTTACTTTTCTCTACGCTCGGAATAATCTGACAACTTGCGTTGCGTGCTCTTTTATAACTTGTACGATACCATTGTGCAATTCCTCTGACATTTGCGACGCGCAGTCAAACCGGGCGAAAGTACCCGCAAAGTTCTCGCTCCGGTGGGCCAGAGATTGATGCAACTGCAAATGAGAGCTCAATTTCTGAGGGCGTTGGTAGCAGCGACCCGTTAGACGACCCACATTGTGACTCGAGCACTGAAATGTGGACAACCCTTGGTGGGTGTAGGTGGCAGAGACAGCGCGCGTATTTTTTTGTTTTTTTTTTGCATTTTGTTCCGTAATGTCTGATCCCACCCAACCCCCCTCCCTCCCACCCCAATGGTTGGGGGGGGGGGGTGGGGGAGGGTATGGCTGTTCAACTTTAGTGCACATCTTGATGTTTCGCCACGTAGGCCATGAAAAGTTGATTGGCTACCTATAAATCGGGGACGGACTTTTGAATAACCTGGTGGTGGCTGGCCTGTGGAACTATTCTTGTCCCGCTGTTGGCCATACGTCGCAAATTTCAGAGAAATTGCACAATGGTGTCGGAGGGTATTGAAAAAAGGCAATTAAATCGCGCAGCGTCACGGCAGCGGCGGGTCTGGAAAGTGGAGGGGGGGGGGGGCAAGAGCACGTGCCCCACTCCAAAGTCTTCTCCGAAAATTGCTCAAACGTTTCACTGCGTGTACTTGTAGGTGTCTGCGATCAGCTTGTGCAATCAGCTCGTCGACCCTTCTCCCAACTGACACGACTTGAAACTATAGAAGCTGGAAGCGCGCACGCACACCTTGAGTCGCGTCACGTCGTTCGCGTCGGGGACAGGCTTGGGAAATTTTTTTTTAAGTTTTCTTTATTAAAGTTTTGAATCAGATCAGATCGGATTAGAGACCGTTTTGGATGTCAAATCAATGTTGCAGAAGGTGTTTTAAGCCGAGTAGAGTGTCAATAACAGCGGACTGAGGCACTAAAAGCCGTTGGAAGCGCATGTTAATCAGCTTTTTACTACTGATAGGTTTTTTAGTGAGTCGGACTACGACTATGACCATACTGACTTGGTACCCGAACAGTTTGTGCCCTATAGGCGCTCCAACCGTTCGTCGCAGAGCTTCGCTATAATGGGGAAAGTTGATGTCGAAGTGGATGGCTAAGACCCGCCCCTGCCCTGAGGCTGCGCGATTTCATTTCCTAACAATTTGTTGTGCCATTGACTGTGGCGCTGGGCTGGAGCTCGGAGTTTGCGCTTTGACTTTCTAACGCACACACTGCATAGGTATTCAACTTCGTGCGTACGCTCTCAGGAATTGTGGGCATTACAATGACAAGCAAACATGTTTCAGCGCGCGCTGTTGTAGCCATGTCAGCGATACACTATAGTTTGATAGAGGCTTCATCGCTCGTGGTAATCTGACAACACGTTTTTTTAATAATTTACGACATCATTGCTCAATTTCTCCGAGCTTTGCGACGTGGAGTCAACAACACCTTGCGAAAGTAACCCACAAAGGGGCAGAGCCTTACCAAACTGCAAACTAGAGCTTAATTTCCGCCAACCGTGTGGACCGTCAAATTTCACCGTGTAGGCCACGAAACGTTGATTGGTTACCTATTAGTCGGGGACGGACCTTTGAATGACTGTGGCGTGGCTGGTGTTGATGTTGGCCCGGTGTTGGCTATACGACGCAAATTTCAGAGAAATTGCACAATGGTGTAAAAAGTTAGTGAAAAATTGCAAATTGTCAGACTACTACGAGAGAGGTCACACACAACATCAAACTACGGTGTAGCGCTGACATGGCCTAAATAGCGCGAGCTGAAACACGTTTGCCTGTCGCGATGCGCACACTTCAAGGGAGCAGTGCGCGCTTTAGAAAATCGATGCGCAAACTCCAAGCGCCAGCCTACATCTCGCAAGCACGCACGAAAAGGGTCAGCTCAGCACCCAACACTGTAGTTGGCAGGTAGGTATCAGGATGTACGCGTCAGCGTACAACCCTACCGACAAAGTACATAGGCACTTTTTGGTTGATTTTTGATCAAAAAGACACTGTAAAAACCCTAAAATAGGTCCTTTTTAGTCAAAATACACTGTAAATAACCAACATAGGTACTTTTTGGTCGATTTTCGCTCAAAAGCACGGTACAAAACACATTACAATTCATAGTTTCAAATTTCTGGGAGGCGGGTTGGGGGGGGGGTTGCAAATTGGTTGCGCGACCTTAGCTTGCGCAACTGCCGCCCCATGGAGGCCGAGCGGGCCGCAACCCCCGCCGCAGGCCGATCGGGCCGCAACGGCGCGCGTTTTTAAAAAAACGTTCGTCGTGACGTCGTCACGACGAAAGTCGAAAGTTAGTCAGCTCTCGTCATCGTCTTCGTCAGCGAATTGTCAATTGTGAATTGTCGCCATTGTGAATGGAGCTCGTCCCGACGCCGTCCCATCGCCGTCTTCGTCTTCGTCTTCGTCTTTGTCGCTGCATTGTGAATCGGCCGTTAGGCTACTTTTGCCTGCTATGTAGGTCTGCTCGCCCACTGTTGGCTACACGTCGCAAACAAACAAGTCGGAGAAATGGCGCATTGGTGAGGCACGTTATTAAAACACAGCAAGTTCTCATGTCGATACCAGCGACGAACTGCAGCGCATCACTGAAATGGCCTAAAGAGCGGGCGCTGAAACATGTTTGCCTGTCATGACCCGCTGAAGTCAAGAGAGCCTATGCACGGAGTTGAATACTGTAAACCCTACATATATCGCCCAGTCATAATTAGCCCGGGGAGTAATTGTTTTATTCAAGCTCTAGTAGGGTGCGTAATTATAAGCATACATGTAACCGGGTTTTTGAAGTGGGGGGGGGGGGGTCTGAGAGACTTCTGGGGGGGGCGTGGGGGGGGGGGTACTCAGAATTGAAGAGGGAGGGGGTCCCAGAAGGGAAAAAAAATGTTCCTAAATAGTGTCTAAATAGGCACTTTTCAATCAAAAATAGGTCAAAAATGCGTTAAAATAGGCTAGAAATAGCGTTATTTAGCTGTTTTAAGGCCAAAATACACTGAAAAAAGCGAAAAGTACACTACTTTGTACAATTTTAGACAAGTTGGAAAACTTCAGGAAAATTCTGGGGGGGGGTCTGGGGGGGGGGGGGCTGGGTAGGGGTAAAATTCCGGCTGGGGGGCCCCTAACCCCCCCCCCCCACCCCCCCCCAGTTACATGTATGATTATAAGTGGGGGGGGGGGTGGGAATTGTTTCATTTGAGCTCTAGGAGCGTGTAATATTATGGGGGGGGGGGTGTTTGATTCCAGCTCTTGGAGGGTGTACTATTATAGGCTGGGGGGAGGAGCTACCGTAAATCCTCCAATAGTGCACCCGGGGCACTATTTTTTCAACCTCTCCTTACCCGGGGGCACTATTGGAGCGGGGGCTTCTATTATTTCAACCTAAAAATTTTGAATGGTAATGCCAGTTTCGCTGTCAAAATTGCCGATTTTTCGGTGATTTTGATAACTTTTGCCACATTTAATGGTTGATTTACCATTAATAGTTGCTGAAACGTCCTATTATTGGTTAGCAGTAGTGTGTATACACGATGTAAATGTACCTACCACTATGTTTTTGCCCATGAAAAGGCACATGGCACAACATACCCCTTACCCCCGGTGGCACTATTGGAGGGGGGCTTCTATTGGACGATTTACGGTAGGTATGGGGTTTACAGTTTATGCAGTGCGCGCGTTAGAAAATCGATAATGCGCCGCAAACTCCGAGCGCCCAGCTGACATCCCCGCCAGCACGCACGAATGGGTCAGCCCAGCAGCACCGTAATTGGCGCAAATGGTTAGGAAAAATGAAATCGCGCCGAGTCGGGGCAGCGGCGGGTCTGGAAGGCGAGAGGGGGGGGGGGGGGGGTAGAGAAGGCCATGGGCACGCGTCCCCCCCCCCCACCCCACCCCGCAAAGGCTTCTCCGGAAATTGCTAGCGCGATCTCAGCTTGCGCAACCGCCGCCCCATGGAGTTCCACAGCGATTTGTTTTGACTACCATATAATCAACATCGAATGCTCGCTCGAGTTGTGCACACGCACACAACAATGTTTCAGCTCGCGCTGTTTAGGCCGCGTCGGTATCCCTCATCGCTCTCGGCGTCTTGTTGGCCGAACGATCGATTGTAGCTGACAACTTGCGGTCTTGACCAACATTCCACTTTTCCCCCATTTAATGGTTGATTTACCGTTAATAGTTGCTGAAACGTACTATTATTGGTTAGTAGTAGTGTGTACTGTGTATGTAAGCACGATACAGGTACAGTTTCACCTCGAACTGTTTAGACAATGCTCGTCCGCTTCCTTTATCTAGGAGTAATCTGAGCGTGGAGTTTTGAATTCTTTTTTGGTCTCGAGACTCGAGGTCATACATGTAACCGGGTTTTTGAAGTGGGGGGGGGGGGGGGTCTGAGAGACTTCTGGGGGGGGGGGGGGGGCGTGGGGGAAGGGTACTCAGATTTGAAGAGGGAGGGGGTCCCAGAAGGTAAAAAAATGTTCCAAAATAGTGTCTAAATGGGCACTTTTCAGTCAAAAATAGGTCAAAAATGCCTTAAAATAGGCTATAAATAGCGTTATTTAGCTGTTTTAAGGCCAAAATACACTGAGAAAGGCAAAAAGTACACTACTTTGTACAATTGTTGGCAAGTTGGAAAACTTCAGGAAAATTCTGGGGGGGGGGGGGTCTGGGGCGGGGCTGGGTAGGGGTAAAATTCTGGCTGGGGGCGGGCAACCCCCCCCCCCCCCCCCCCCCCCCCCCCCCAGTTACATGTATGCTCGAGGTGTGCGTGCGCGCTTCCAGCTTCTCTAATTTCCGGAAAATGCTTCGTCGTGTTATCGCACAAGCTGAACGAACACACACGCATCTACAAGCACTGAAACGTTTGATGGGCAAAGGAGGGTTGGAAGTTTTATTTGGGACAGACGGAAGATACCGCCAATTTTCCAATAGTACACCGGGGTTCTATTTGTTCAGCCGTCACCTACAGGCCACTATTGGAGGGGGACACTATTGGAGAATGTACGGTCATGAACTAAAAGTTTTCTGGGAGGGGCAGCTGATACATAGTCCCCGTGTGGTCGGTTTTTGTGTTCAGCTTACATGAATGTACTTTCGCAAAAAAAAAATTGAAGAATTTACTCCGGTCGGGCCTCAGACGACGCTGTCGACGCCAAGTCGCGAAGATCTATGGAAAGCGTGCAGCGGAAGGCGCAATGCAAACTGAAGTTGTCGAGTTGACCGACGAACTGCACAATTCATTGACCTGCACGCTGTCACGCAAGACATGTCACAAATTACAGAGTGAAATGTCGCGAGAGCTTTTGCCGCGCGTCCAGAAAGTGTGTCGAATCAAACTCGAATGTCAAAACCGACAATTTCTTCGGCATATGCCATTTCGGCATGGCAAATTTCGGAATACAGTAAACCGAATTCGGTTTACAGCTCTACTGTAGCTGTTGTTTGTAGCGCCATCTCAGCTTGCTGAACCGCACTAGTGAATTGCATCGCTGTGTATACTTGGCTTCCAGCATGTGCTCGCTTCAGTTCTGCGCCTGTTGGCATGACAGGCACACCTGTTTCATCTCGCACGCTTTAGACAATGCCCGTATCGCACACCAGTCCCCATCCTCCATCTTCAAGTAATCTGACACTGTGGAATTTTGAATTTTTTATTTGCACTGTTTGGCAATTTCTCTGAAAATTGGAGGCGACACGTAACCAATACCAGGAGAAAGGAGCTCACGTGGCGTGTCTGGAATATAGCGTTGCGAAACTTCAAATGACAGTTCAACTTCTGCGCTAATAGAGCATTTTCGGGGTCTCTACGAGCTCGAGACTCCGAGGACGTCCACACTTTGCGGACGGGTTACAAAAAGACATTTCATTCTGTAATTTCTGACGCGTTGTAAATTGTGCGGTTCGTCGGTCAACTCGACAACTTCAGTTCGTATTCAGCGGCCTTCCGCTGCCCGCTTTCCACAGAGCTCCTGCGTCGACAGCGTCGCCTGAGAAGACCCGACGGCCCAGGGGTAGTTTGAGACCCCATCGACCAATCTTTGGTTTGTTTTTGTATGCATGGGGTCCCTAGTGCGCGGACACATTTTGCGCTACGCATCTGTGCCCCGGAATAATATCGGAGTCAATTAATTCTTTGTCAATTCTTTTGCTCAAGTATGTACATGCTGAACACAACAAACCGACCACATGGGGACTAGCAGCTGCCCCTCCCAGAAAACTTTTCAGTTCATGACCGTACATTCTCCAATAGTGTCCGCCCTCCAATAGTGGCCCCCTGTGCGCTGAACGAATAGAACCCGGTGTACTATTGGAGAATTGGCGGTATCTTCCGCCGGGGGGGTATAAACGCTGGCACTGGCACTGGCACTGGCACTTTTTGGAGTATAAACGCTGGCACTACTGGCACTGGCACAAAGTTTGCTGCGTACAAATGTACAGTAGTTTTACAGGTCCCAGCAGTGCCTTCTCTGTGTGCCCTTACATACACGCGTACTCACTCAACTGTACTGTGGTTTTAGCGCTATTAGGCATGCGTTTGTGCTAGTGCCAGCGTTTATCCCATTTGTTCACTCAAACTGTGCGTGGGTTCTGGGGTGACCCAACACTGCAGCGTACCACTGGGTTGCTTTCCAAGACTAATACTTGCGAGAACGCACTGCATAGGAGAACGACACTGTAACGGCGTATCATGGTCATGGCGCATCGCGATTGTAAGTAGAAGCAAGTAAAGCAGACGTTTAACGAGTGCGCGTTCGAATGCGCGCTGCATCATAGATCACGCATGTCAAAAACAAAGCTGCGTAAAGTAGAAACGCCAAGCCACCGTATGCTCCAACACGTAGCAGAATCGAATGCCACCAATCTTCTTGGTCAGATTTTTTTGTTGTTGCAATGTTGTCAAAGTAGTGTAACTTTTGCAACGCTTTGTGGTACTCTTCACTTTCCTCGGTTCGAAGTACGGCTTCTTTATGTTTGAGCGATTCTATTCGGTCTCGTGCTTCTTTTGAAACGACAATCTTTGAAACGTTTACTTGAATTTCAGTAATTTGCTGAGGAAGCTGGACTTCTTGACCATAAAGTCGTTTGCCTGCTATGTCAACAAAATCGTTGGCTGCAATGTGCAGTGTGAATATCCTGTGCTTGACCTTTTTTTGTACTTGTACCGATTTCTGAAATAATTCAGTAATAGAACTTTTTTAATACCTAGAAGGTTATACCATAATAAATTCCCAATGAGCGCTCGGGGCGCTATTTTACTTGTTGTGGTTGGGGGGGGGGGGGGGGGGGGGTTGGGGTTGTTTTGTTTTAATGCTGTGCAAACACAACTTGTGTTAAACAAATAATTTTGCGGTTTGGTCGGCAAATCACCTTCTGCAGTGGTTAAACTGATGATACATGGCTGTACATGCCAGATTAGGACCCATACTTCTACAACTCACAAAAGAAGGAGTACAAACAAACATACCTAGGTAGATATACAACTCACGTGTTTGAATATGCTCATATGTGTAGTTGTCATTGTCTGAGCCGTTGTTGAGATCAGGTGTGTTCCTTTAATAATCTGGAATTGCAAGAAGTGGTCCTCGACTTTTTGGACATTCCATTGGCATCCTTTCCCAATAGCTCCTCCAACATCGACAATGTAAATGTGCATGATTGTTCATTTCCGAATTCGGTATTTGCCATGTCGCGTTTTTTTTGCCCAAATTTAGTTTTTGCTGCGTTCGGAAGTACCGTTTATGTCGCGTTTAAAATTTTTTTTTGGTGCTGAAACGTTGCCAAACTGTCGCAAAAACAAAGCATCGGTGAAATCAAACCCTAAACGTCAGAAACCGTGCAGCGGCACAGTTTATGCTGTGTTTACATCTAACCGGACAGCCTAAAAAATAAACGCATACAAAACAAAGCAAGATCTGAACAGAGCTGTTTCAGTGAATGTTCTGCGACGTTTTTTTTTCGATTTTGCAGAAATGCGTAAACATCACCAAAACGAAGCTGTACGGTTTCCGTCGTGTTGAAGGGCCCACAAAAACGCCACACAACAACAGCATAAATAAAGCAAAAAATCGCTCATTTCATTCTTCAGCAGAACAACAACTGAAACTACACGTGAACATTATACACGACAGAAACGCAACTGTACATCAATGCACCAATTAAGTTGTTACACCTACGACAGAAACAGAGTGAGACAGAGCTCCGCGAGTTGGCGTCGACAGCGTCGCCTGGGGAGACCCGACGGCCCAGGGGTAGTTTGGGACCCCATCGACCAATCGTTAGTTTGTTTTTGTATGGATGGGGTCCCTGGTGCGCGGACACTTTTTGCGGTACTAATCTGGGCCCTGAATGTGTACTGCAAGTGTTTGTCTCCCTAGGTATTTGAGCGCCCCAGAAGACAGCGGCGCACAGGATACGGAAATAATATCGGAATCACTTCTTCGTCAATTCTTTTGCTGAAGTACATACCCACTGAACACCAAAAAATTTACCACATGTGGACTATCAGCTGCTCCTCTCAGGAAACTTGTTAGTTCATGATCGTACATTCTCCAATAGTGTCCCCCTCCAATAGCGGCCCCCCTGTAGGTGACGGCTGAACGATTAGAACCCGGTGTACTATTGGAAAATTTGCGGCCTCTTCCGCCTGGCCCAAATAAAACTTCCAACTCTCCCCTGCCCATCAAATGTTTCACTGCGTGTACTTGTACGTGTCTGCGATCAGCTTCTGAAATCAGTGGGTCGACGATTTCTCCCCAACTTACACAACTTGAAAGTACAGAAGCAGGAAGCGCACCTTGAGTCGCGTCGTCGGCGTTGTATTTAATTTTGGTTCCTCCCAATTTTAGTGCGCACCAAAAACAAAAACAAAAAAATAAATGTTTTTTTTTATTTTTTATGATAAATTTTTCACAATAAAACTAAGAAATGTGTATCTCCAAATTGGTCCTAAGAATGCTCAAAAAAATTTCGGCCCGGTCCGTCAAGCCATAAACGAGAACCGGTCGGTAACGGACGGACAGACGAATTGATGGACGTACCGTAAATCCTCCAATAGAAGCCCCCCTCCAATAGTGCCTCCCCCTCCAATAGTGCCCCCGGGTATGGCAAGGTTGAAATAATAGAGCCCCCCTTCCAATAGTGCCCCAGGGGGTAAGGGGCATGTTGTGTCATGTGCCTTTTATGGGCAAAAATATGGTGGTAGGTACATTTACATCGTGTATACACACTACTGCTAACCAATAATAGTACGTTTCAGCAACTATTAATGGTAAATCAACCATTAAATGTGGCAAAAGTAATCAAAATCACCGAAAAATCGGCAATTTTGACAGCGAAACCAGCACTACCATTCAAAATTTTTAGGTTGAAATAATAGAAGCCCCCCCTCCAATAGTGCCCCCCTCTCCAATAGTGCCCCCGGGTAAGGAGAGGTTGGAAAAATAGTGCCCCGGGGGCACTATTGGAGGATTTACGGTACGAATGGACGGACAGACCATTACGAATTTTTCCGTCCGTATATGATCTCGCCGCGCGAAAAAAGACCACGTGGATACTTTTAGTTGCACCTCATTGAAATCTGTTCAGTTCACTACTGTAAATTCTCCAAAAGTGTCGCCCCCATAGCAAAAGCAATCGGGTGTACCATTTTTTTTGGAGGGGGGGGGGGAGGGCAAGGGCCACACCCATAAAGCCTTCTCCAGAAATTGCTAACGCGATCTCCCACATACTTCCACATCGATTTCTTTGACTTGCATAAAATCAACTTCCTGCGAGCGAATGCTCGCTCGAGTTCTGCACACGCACGCAGAAATGTTTTAGCTCGCGCTGTTTACACCACGTCAGTGTCGCTCAGCAGTCTTACGCGGAGACTGAACGATCCGAACTCTTTCACTGGTTTTCCTGCACCACTGGAATGCCACGTCGGACAGGCAGGCGAGTCCGTGGGTAATGAATGGCAGTGAAAGATTGCTTCCGGCATGACGGCGACGGTCCGGCGTTGTGCCTGCGTCTACGAAGGCTTCCGCGGCTTATGCTGCAAGGGCAGCGCGGCAGGCTGTTGCTGCTAGTGTAGGCGCCGGTCACCGGTGTGACACTGGGACCTGCAGACCCTGTGATCTCTCCTTGGCGCAGGGACTCGCGACTGCATGATCCTGGGCTTCCATCTGTGGGACATCCGGGTCAAGGTGTCCGCTCTCGCCTCCGAGGAGTCGGAGGATCAAGAGGCCTTGATCCACGTGCAGCCTGGACTGCCTCTCAACCTTTGGCGGAGGGAGGGCAGACCAATGCCACAGACCTGGGGGCAACCGCCCCTTCCATGTAAACTTGTAAACTGCTTGGACCTCCTTGTAAACTTCTTGGAAAATTCTGAGGGGTCTGGGGGGGGGGGCTGGATAAAGGATGGGTAGGGGTGGTGGGTGGCTGGGGCCCCCACCACCCCCTCCAAATGGATTTGGCAAACTTTCATAGAATCAACTTCCTGCGAATGCTCGCTCGAGTTCTGCACACGCACGCAGAAATGTTTCAGATCGCGCTGTTTAGCCCGCGTCAGTATCGCCTAGCAGTCCGAGTCCGGTCTATCCAACAACTGGCGCTGTTGATCAAGTTTCAATCGACACTTTCCACTCACACAATTTCTCGGATTTTCTGGCGATGGAGCCAACACAAAAAGTGTGACCTCATGTACAGTGGCATAGCCAAGGGGGAGGGAGGGGGGAAGCTTCCCTCCCAAATTCTCCGAAGCTAAAATTTTTTAACTTGGTACCCTCTGTTGCAAAGTGCCTATATGGGAATTTTTCTCAATTTCAATGCAAATAATGATGAAAACGACACTAAAGAGCCAAATTTTCGCCTGCGGCGCATTGTTTTGCATTGAAAACCTTGAAAGTTCGTTACGCTACTCTAAAAAATTTGCCTGCGGCGCTATTTTGAGCACCGGAAATCGACCGCTTTGACAACATTGCTAACGTTTTGGTGTGAATATAGTCAGACAAACGAGCGCAAAGCGTGTAAACAGATTGGATGGGAGGGCGTCTAAAGCTTCCCCAGCCGAAATGGCGCTGTTCGACAGGGTCGCCCCTGTTGCAAAATTGAGAATTTGGCCGATATGGGACTCCCCCCCCCCCCCCCGAAATCAAGTTCTGGCTACGCCACTGCTCATGTAAAGAAAGGTACCCACCAAGCCGCAGAGTTGCTGCATCTGCTCATGGTTGGCCGGTGAGGAAGTGTGGGGCGTTGCTGGCGCGCCGGCCTGCACTTGCTGACTGTGGCCGCTGCTCATGTTGGCGGCTTCGCTCCTCGCCCTTGTAGATTCTTGAGCGCCAGAAGCTTGACTTGAGCGTCTTTGTTGACACAACCGTAGTCGAGGCTGGCTCTGAAGGCGCAGTCGATGGCGATTGATCGCAGGGCGCAGAGGAAGTCGTTGGCGCTTTCGTGGGGCGCCTGGTCGCGCTTGTAGAAGTCGTAGCAAGCCGCCGCTGTGCTGACGGGCGGGGCGAACTGCTCCATGACTGCTTCCATGACGTCGGTGTGCGGCAAACTGTCGGTTTCTTCCACGACCGGGTTCATGTCGAACTGCCGAGCTCCCTCGTTGCCGAGCAGCATCGGCAGCAGAGAATTCTTCTCGCCGACGCACAGCTTCTGCCTGGCTGGCCGGTTGGCATCTGTCAGCGTCAGGAAGCGGGCGAACTGCCCGGCCCACTGCCAAAAACTGCAGGTGGGTTCTCTGGGCGCTGGCAGCCACTTGTTTATGGAGGGCACTGGAATGCGCGGCGCTGCAGGAGCCGCCGCTGACGTCGGGCCTCGCGGCGCTGTGTCTTTGCTGGCGCTGGAGTTCGGCATACTTGCAGGCGAGGCTGGTCACGCCACTTGTAGTGTTCTTCTCTTCTTGTACTAGACAGAGAAATCTATATTACTAAAGCAAAATGTTTGTTTGTCTGTGTGTCTGCAATGCAGCACAGAGAGTTGCGTATTGAGCAAAATTCTGTGTGTAGATTGCTTGGCACATTTCACCATCAAAATAAGAGTGGCGCTACTGTAGCTACTGGCAGATTGTTTGCCTTCCAATTGAGGTCAAGAGCTCTAATGAACTTAGCATACACTGCCTGTTGATCAGTTTGACTGCACAATCTGATGAAACAAAACAATCTGATGAATGGAGAGTTCAGTTGGCAGATAGTTTGTCTTCCAATTGTGGTCAAGAGCTCTAATGAACTTAGCATACACTCCCTGTTGATCAGTTTGACTGCACAATCTGATGAAACAATACTGGCTAATGGAGAGTTCAGTTGGCAGCTTGTTTGCCTGCCAATTGCGGTCAAGAGCTCTAATGAACTTAGCATACACTACCTGTTGATCAGTTTGACTGCACAATCTGATGAAACAATACTGGCTAATGGAGAGTTCAGTTGGCAGCTTGTTTGCCTTCCAATTGCAGTCAAGAGCTCTAATGAACTTAGCATACACTGCATGTTGATCAGTTTGACTGCTCAATCTGATGAAACAATACTAGCTAATGGAGAGTTCAGTTGGCAGATAGTTTGTCTTCCAATTGCGGTCAAGAGCTCTAATGAACTTAGCATACACTGCCTGTTGATCAGTTTGACTGCACAATCTGATGAAACAATACTGGCTAATGGAGAGTTCAGTTGGCAGCTTGTTTGCCTTCCAATTGCGGTCAAGAGCTCTAATGAACTTAGCATACACTGCCTGTTGATTAGTCTGACTGCACAATCTGATGAAACAATACTGGCTAATGGAGAGTTCAGTTGGCAGCTTGTTTGCCTTCCAATTGCGGTCAAGAGCTCTAATGAACTTAGCATACACTGCCTGTTGATCAGTTTGACTGCACAATCTGATGAAACAATACTGGCTAATGCAAAGTTCAGTTGGCAGATTGTTTGTCTTCCAATTGCGGTCAAGAGCTCTAATGAACTTAGCATACACTGCCTGTTGATCAGTTCGACTGCACAATCTGATGAAACAATACTGGCTAATGCAGAGTTCAGTTGGCAGATTGTTTGTCTTCCAATTGCGGTCAAGAGCTCTAATGAACCTAGCATACACTGCCTGTTGATCAGTTTGACTGCACAATCTGATGAAACAATACTGGCTAATGCAGAGTTCAGTTGGCAGATTGTTTGTCTTCCAATTGCGGTCAATAGCCCTTATGAACTTAGCATACACTGCCTGTTGATCAGTTCGACTGCACAATCTGATGAAACAATACTGGCTAATGGAGAGTTCAGTTGGCAGCTTGTTTGCCTCCCAATTGCGGTCAAGAGCTCTAATGAACTTAGCATACACTACCTGTTGATCAGTTTACTGCACAATCTGATGAAACAATACTGGCTAATGGAGAGTTCAGGTGGCAGCTTGTTTGCCTTCCAATTGCAGTCAACAGCTCTAATGAACTTAGCATACACTGCCTGTTGATTAGTCTGACTGCACAATCTGATGAAACAATACTGGCTAATGGAGAGTTCAGTTGGCAGCTTGTTTGCCTTCCAATTGCAGTAAGAGCTCTAATGAACTTAGCATACACTGCCTGTTGATCAGTTTGACTGCACAATCTGATGAAACAATGCTGGCTAATGCAGAGTTCAGTTGGCAGATTGTTTGTCTTCCAATTGCGGTCAAGAGCTCTAATGAACTTAGCATACACTGCCTGTTGATCAGTTTGACTGCACAATCTGATGAAACAATACTGGCTAATGCAGAGTTCAGTTGGCAGATTGTTTGTCTTCCAATTGCGGTCAAGAGCTCTAATGAACTTAGCATACACTGCCTGTTGATCAGTTTGACAGCACAATCTGCTGAAACAATACTGGCTAATGCACAGTTCAGTTGGCAGATTGTTTGTCTTCCAATTGCGGTCAAGATCTCTAATGAACTTAGCATACACTGCCTGTTGATTAGTCTGACTGCACAATCTGATGAAACAATACTGGCTAATGGAGAGTTCAGTTGGCAGCTTGTTTGCCTTCCAATTGCAGTCAAGAGCTCTAATGAACTTAGCATACACTGCCTGTTGATTAGTCTGACTGCACAATCTGATGAAACAATACTGGCTAATGGAGAGTTCAGTTGGCAGCTTGTTTGCCTTCCAATTGCGGTCAAGAGCTCTAATGAACTTAGCATACACTGCCTGTTGATCAGTTTGACTGCACAATCTGATGAAACAATACTGGCTAATGCAAAGTTCAGTTGGCAGATTGTTTGTCTTCCAATTGCGGTCAAGAGCTCTAATGAACTTAGCATACACTGCCTGTTGATCAGTTCGACCGCACAATCTGATGAAACAATACTGGCTAATGCAGAGTTCAGTTGGCAGATTGTTTGTCTTCCAATTGCGGTCAAGAGCTCTAATGAACCTAGCATACACTGCCTGTTGATCAGTTTGACTGCACAATCTGATGAAACAATACTGGCTAATGCAGAGTTCAGTTGGCAGATTGTTTGTCTTCCAATTGTGGTCAAGAGCCCTTATGAACTAAGCATACACTGCCTGTTTATCAGTTCGACTGCACAATCTGATGAAACAATACTGGCTAATGGAGAGTTCAGTTGGCAGCTTGTTTGCCTCCCAATTGCGGTCAAGAGCTCTAATGAACTTAGCATACACTACCTGTTGATCAGTTTGACTGCACAATCTGATGAAACAATACTAGCTAATGGAGAGTTCAGGTGGCAGCTTGTTTGCCTTCCAATTGCAGTCAACAGCTCTAATGAACTTAGCATACACTGCCTGTTGATCAGTTTGACTGCACAATCTGATGAAACAATACTGGCTAATGGAGAGTTCAGGTGGCAGCTTGTTTGCCTTCCAATTGCAGTCAACAGCTCTAATGAACTTAGCATACACTGCCTGTTGATTAGTCTGACTGCACAATCTGATGAAACAATACTGGCTAATGGAGAGTTCAGTTGGCAGCTTGTTTGCCTTCCAATTGCAGTCAAGAGCTCTAATGAACTTAGCATACACTGCCTGTTGATCAGTTTGACTGCACAATCTGATGAAACAATGCTGGCTAATGCAGAGTTCAGTTGGCAGATTGTTTGTCTTCCAATTGCGGTCAAGAGCTCTAATGAACTTAGCATACACTGCCTGTTGATCAGTTTGACTGCACAATCTGATGAAACAATACTGGCTAATGCAGAGTTCAGTTGGCAGATTATTTGTCTTCCAATTGCGGTCAAGAGCTCTAATGAACTTAGCATACACTGCCTGTTGATCAGTTTGACTGCACAATCTGATGAAACAATACTGGCTAATGCAGAGTTCAGTTGGCAGATTGTTTGTCTTCCAATTGCGGTCAAGATCTCTAATGAACTTAGCATACACTGCCTGTTGATCAGTTTGACTGCACAATCTGATGAAACAATACTGGCTAATGCAGAGTTCAGTTGGCAGCTTGTTTGCCTCGCACAAGTCACGGAACACCTGCGACCCGAATGCTGACTGCGTCGAGCTGCTCGCTGGCTACACGTGCAAGTGTATCGTCGGCTACTTCGACGTGTCCCCTTCTGTGGGCTTGCCCGAGGGTCGGGTCTGCGTGCTGCAGACTGACTGTCCCAAGGTCAAGGCCGACATCATCTTCCTGCTGGACGGCAACGGCTCCATCGGCCCGTACAGCTTCAAACGCAGCGTCATGCCCTTTGTCAAGGAGTTTATCAAGCTCTTCGACATCGGCCGCAACAAGACCCGGGTCGGCGTCATCCAGTACGCGTCAAACAAGATTCGGCATGAGTTCGACCTCGACACGTTCTTCGACAAGCAAAGCGCGATTGACGAGCTAGATAACGTCGAGCTGATGATGGGCATTACGAGGACCGGTGCGAGTATCAGACACGTCGCTCGGATTGGCTTCTCACTGGAGCGAGGCGCCAGGGATCCATCTGTCCATGGCGACGTGCGGCGCGTCTGCCTCGTCATCACGGATGGCAGGTCGCAGGACAGCGTCATGGAACCGGTGAAAGAAGCCGCGGCGGCGGGCGTCCAGCTGTTCGCCGTGGGTGTCACGGATCACGTGCTCGAGGAGGAGCTACACACGATTGCTGGCAGCAAGGAGCGCTACTTCCTCGTGGACGACTTTGTCGACCTGGACACGCGGCTCCGCAGCGTCGTCCAAAAGGTGCTTTGCGAAGCCCGCGCACTAAGGCTGGCACCTGGGCCCGCACCCGATGGCGTCTGCGACCCCAAGACGCACGACAACTGAGAGAGGGCCAAGAATGAGATCTGCGTCGAAAGGAATGGCTCAGCCTGCTGCGAGTGTCCCAGCAACTTCAGTCGCGACCCAACAACCGGCGTCTCCGGTGGCGACGTCTGCAACCCGCTGCTCGTTGACGGAACCGAACGTATGGACGGGGTTGTACAATTAAAAAAGGGTTGTAAATTATTATGGTTTAAAAATAAAAAAATTGGTTCAAAAATAATCCTTGCTTTGGGCACCATAAATCAATAAGCGGACATCAAAACTATAAACGCACACCAAAAAAAAAACTATGATCGCGCACCAACAACTATGAACAAACACCAAAAACTATATGAGCGCGCACCTAATATCTTTAAAGTGATACACATAGTGATACACAGTAAAGTATTAATCTTATACATTTCACAAAGTTTGAGGCCTCTCATTTGAATTTCCTCACAGCTCTAAAAGTCAAGGAAGATATTAGAAAAATGTTTCACTACCAATATATAGACACGAGCTATAGGAATCTGCAACACTATCTTACACCATATCATTCATTTGCGTCAAAATTGTGGGATTATTGATTGGGTGAGGGTGGAATAAAAACGTAAAGGGCTCAGGCAGAGGAACTAATTAGAGGAGGGGGGGGGGGGTAATGTAAAGTCCTCGGTGTTATGACTCCTCGATGACATTGTTGTAATCGAATGCAAACCCGCGTAGGGCGGGGTGTCCTCAATTAGCGAAAGCTCATGCGTTTTGGCCGATTTGTCTTGAATTTTTGTCTAGCAATTTGTTTAATTTCATTCGTGCTAAACAGCTCTTTTAATCCGCATTTGAATTCAAGAGCATAGCATGCACGCGCGCACGGCAAGCGGAACTGGAATCATCAGCATCAATCTTTTCGTGTATATACGTCGGTTCAGTATGATTCGAAATCGCGCATCGGCACCAATATGTTTACAACCTGAGCGTGTCATGAAATTTTACGACAATTGTGTGTGTGTGTCTGTGTGTGTTCAACCCGAAGATACAAACACCGAATCATCGAACGGTCGATTGCATTTCCTAGTCTCTTCTTTCTACATTCACCCCATCAGTTCATCTCCGACGGCGCGCTGAAATTGATCAAAGAAAAAATGCTAACATATATTTTCTGTGAGAG